>JASDQU010109370.1:38767-55874 GCA_032191745.1 Picea mariana
CCATCAAACTTCCTCATATCAATATTAGGAACGTAGTTGGTCTTCAAACCAAAGTTGGAGTTTCTCCATTCTTGATTCACCTTCCTTGTGTCCTCATCATGAATTTCATGGGATGCATTTTCACTTTCAGGTGTCTTCTCTGTTACAAAATTTTTCAATACTTCCATGATCTCCCCATTTAAACCATCTATCTTAGTATCCAACTTAGCTTCCATTGAATCCATCTTAGTATCCAACTTAGCTTCCATTGAATCCATCTTATTTTGCAGTTCATTTATGTCCCTATGCATTTCTTCACCTTCATTAAGAGTCCAAGTAGTATTTTCTGGAGGCTTATTTGGTGTAGAAGTTCCCTTTTTGGGTGGCATGTTGGCCAAGTATCACTTTTGAACCTTGATTTTGAGGTGGTTCTGCTAGACAATATTTCTTCTGTTGTATCTCCCAAGTTTTGAGCCTTATGGGTATGAAACTTTCTTTTATGTACTTATCTAATATTTCTTCTCTGCAATGCCACAAGTCTGACCAAAATTGGATGTGCCAAGTGGAATTTACGGTAACTTCCCCACAACTTACCGATTTTTGTCCTTTCCAGGAGATCTCACTTGTATAGAGTGCCCCACACAAAATAATTGATATAAAATTCTAAAACTCATACCAGAAATACTACAGACTGTCCACGATCCAATGAAACTAGTCCCACACAATTTGGATACTCTAGGAAGAAGTTATGATTGTTTTACCTGGAACACCTTCTTGAGACTTGTCAATAGGACTGGTCAAATACCCTATCTTACACAGGGTGTATCTACAAATTTAAGATGAACTAGAAGATGAAATTTTTACCACAGATACCTTACTAATTTCTATAAATATCCTCTAGATTTCAAGGTCTGAAACGTTACAAAAAAAATTTTATAGCGAAAAGTATGCAATGACTCAGTTTAGTATGATTCAAGAACCCTATCTTGTACAGGTTGTATCTTCGAAAGTATAAGGCCTCAGGAGATGAATTTTTAACCCAATGTACCTTGGTCTATCTAATAAATATCTTCCAAGCCATTCCTTCTGAAACATTGTAGAATAAAAGTTATAGAAAAAATTCCAAGGTGTCTCATATGTAGCAGCGAAACCCCAAGACCTTGAGCTCTGATACCATATGTTAAGAACCAAATATCAATATAGCATAGAAAATCCTAAGAAAAAGTACTCAATGCCTTGAAAAAGAGATAATTTCAGATAATCCACCTCTTCGAGGGGGCAACCTCCTTTTACCCCACTTAAATGTTCAAGTACAAGATGATTCAAAATGAAAATGTCTCCTTGGTATATATAGGAGACTAGGAGGTATAATTACAACTAATGGCCTAAAGTCGACATAAATAAAATAACATTACTAATATAATATGCCCAAATTAAGGGGTAATGATCCAATATTAGGGCTTAACAGAGGATTTGGCGAGGTGAGCACAAATCTCCTATCCTATGAGGAGCGGGTCTTGTGGCTTTATGCATTGAATGAAGATAATAAATAAGAGAATAGTTGGTGGATGTAGCCCCAGGGTGGGGGTGAACCACGTACATGTTGTGTTGCTCTGATTTGTGCGATGTGTTGATGTGTTTATATGTTAATGTGCTCAGTACTTTAATATAGATGAATGATCTATTGATGGTTAGTGCTTATATTATGGATGTATGTTAGATCTTATTGATATACATATTCTTAGTGCTTGAATCTGTTAGATCCGATCTGTTTCATCGTGCTAAGTGATACTAGATGCTAGATCTGGTTGAATACTGCGATGCTCTGTAATTAGGGTTTAATTGCGTTGTAATTGAGAGTGAATATTGATGAATGTTAACTATTGAGTGCTCTGTTAAGTGTTAGAATCACAGATCTGTGTCCTAGCTAAGGTTGCAGACATCTGAGTCCTGCAACCACCCATGCATCTACCTTGGGTGAGACTTCATTTGCTTTGCGGGTGTTGCTGAAAGGGCCGGTAGTTAGGGTTTTGTTAGTGCGTTGAACCCTGGGTCTACCCCTATGCCAACACAACACATACAATTCCTTATCATATGTTGGATAGTTAATCAAATCTTGAATAAAATTATCAGAATAATAACATATAGGTTTACCTTGTTGCATCAAGATTGCTCCCATGGCATATGTGCTTGCATCGGTTTGAATCTCAAATGGTTGTTGTAGATCTGGAAAAGCCAAAACTAGTGCAATGCTTATCTTCTCCTTCAATGTCTTGAAGTATTTTTGCTACTTTCCTCCCCATTGAAAGACATGTTTAAAACTTATTAATGCATGTAGAGGAGTTGCGATGAAAGAGAAAATAACAATTAATTTCCTTCAGTGTTGTACTACTCCTAAGAAGCTCCTTACTTCTGTGGTAGTAGTTGGATTGGGGCATTTCACAATGACTTATACTTTTTTGAGATCTATCTTTAACTAACCATTCCCTACAATATATCCCAAATATACCAGAGAAGTTTTTCCAAACTCACATTTTGACATTTTGATATACAACTTCTCATTTTTCAAGAGTTCAAAGACTGTCTTGACATGATTTATATGATCTTCCCATATTCAACTAAATATCAATATATTATCTAAGTAGACGATGACAAAATCATCTATGTAAGGCCTAGACACATCATTAACTACCCTCGTAAATGTTGCAGGTGCATTACATAACCCAAATGGCATAACTAACCATTCAAATAACCATTGCTTTATCTTGAAAGCAGTTTTCCATATGTCACCTTCTGTAATTATGATATGATGGTAACCACTTCTCAATTCCAACTTAATGAAATAAACAACATTCTTTAAATGATCCAATAAATCATCAATTCTGGGAAGAGGATAATGGTTATTTACCGTAATCTTGTTTAGGGCTCATAAATCAATACACATCCTCCACATTGCATCTTTCTTCGGAACTAATACAATAGGAGAACCACACGGAGAGGATCTTGGTCTGGTGACTCCTTTATCAAGTAACTCCTAAACTTGCTTCTTAATTTGTGCATTCTCGATCACTGATGACCTATACATTCCAATCTTAGGTAGAGGAGCATCCTGTCACAAATGGATTTCATGTTCAACCTCCCTCTTAGGAGGCAACCCTATAGGTTCCTAAAATAAATCATCATAATTAGATATGATTTTAAACAATTCATGTTTATGATATGGATCACAACCTGATAAAGCACTTGTTATATCTTCTTCTTTCTATTTCACTATCATGAGAACAAAAATTTTACTTGCGCTCACGAGTCTCTTCATTTTCCCTGTGCTCACTAAATAAATATTAGTGTTGATTCGATCAACTTTGATAATAAATTCAATTCCATCCTTGAAAAGATGATATTTATTCTCTTCGCGATAGAATATGGATTTCCTGTCAAATATATATTGACTACCCAAGAAAATGCCACAAATGTCAAGAGGCACAACATCTAACTCAACCTCATCAAAGAACTTAGCTATAATTACAAATATGATCTTACACTGTTTCGTCACCTGCAACTTAGCATATTCACATACCCATCCTAATGGATATGGATTTTTGTGAGGTTTCCTATTCAAACCCAACTTCTTAACAATTGCTTCATATATTAAGTTAACTTGAGATCCATTGTCAAATAAAGTATCTCCCTTTGTATGTTTGATTATAACTTTGACATGGAAAATATCTCTTCTCTTCTTTTGATCAATATCACTTTCCCATTTGGTATATTGAACTGGATAATTAGAATTGATAGTAGATATACCTTTTATTCCTATTGCCATGATATTATATTCATCCCCAGACTTTGATCCTAGATCTTGTCGAGCTGATGCAATAGTCTTCTACTTTCCTTTATCCTTGAACTTCTTTCGTCGTAATTTTGGATGCAATTTCCAACACTGTGATTCCTATTGTCCCTTTTTCTTACAGTGGGAACATGTAGGTATTCCTTCAACTTGCTTTACTGTAGCTTACTTCTTACTCTTCCATCTTCCTTTCGGTTTCTTCTTGAAATTTTATGGCTTCTTATTTTCGATCACATGCTTACCCTTACTAGCCTCTAGATGTGTAGCTTGTACAGACACTTTATCAATATTAGTAGGGTTAAACATTAAAATAGTGTGTTGAAGATATGAGTGCATGCCACCAATATACTTTAGAAGAGTTTTATGGGTATACAATGGAATTCCTAAGGATGGTGCCCTCTTTTTGAATTCTTGTGTATATTCTTGAATATTCTGGCCTTTACCTTGCTTTATATACTTCCATACTATAATTTCCATTTGAGTATAAGCTAGTGGATAAAAATGTTTTCTTTTAGCTGTAGTAAATTTACCCCAAGAGGAGATTACTTTACCCTTTTGAACAAGATCAACTTGCATCTTACTCTCCCACCATATTAAGGTTGTGCCACTTAGTTGAAGAACATCTATTTGTATTTTTGTAGTGTCGTCCATGATATTTTGAACCCTGGAATATACCTCTATTTTCTTGATCCAGTAGTTCAATTTCTTGACATTCAATTCTCCATCATAGGTCGAAAATTCAAACTTGACATCTAATTTTAATAAAGGAAGATTATAATCATACTTCTTAGAGGGATACTTTTTATGTGAAGAATGTTTACTTCCCTTAGAAGAAGACAATGATGAGGATGATGGTGAGGAGGGTTCTAAAGGACCACCTTCATTACCTCTTCCTTCCTCTTTGAATGGTTCAAATTTCTCTGATGTGCCTTCCTCCTTGGCCCTCTCTCAACCCTCACACATTTATTTCACCATGGATTTCATTAAATTAAAAGCCTCGAAGAAATCATCTTCAGAGTTATAAGGACCCAATTTTCTCAACGAAGTCATTTCTTCTCATTGAGAAAAACTTCTTAAACCAATCTCAGGATTGTAATTAGCAATTTTTCCTTCTCCTCGCTTGTATTTGGAACTTGTAAGCATTCACTTACAAACACTTTTCAAACCTCACTTTGATACCAAATTGATCCTTAAATACTTAAATACTTAAATGCTTATTATTATTTAAAACATAATAACATTTGCTTTATCTTCGAAATAAAAATGATCATTTTGACTGTTTGAAATTTACATGTGAAATACTTATCTCTCCAAATACACTTTAATGATAAACAACTTGCAAATAATTGAGCAGAAATAGAACACAAATATTAAAGTCACATACAGAAGTTGATAACGGAGTTCACCGAATTTGGGCTACATCTCTGGGTTCCAATAGAGACCTCTTTATTAATGCTCAAATGATTGTGTTTTACAATGACCTTTTTGTTCATCGCTCAAACTCAGAAACATAGTACACCATTGGATTCCTTGCAAAAAATCATGAAAAATGAGTATAAAGTTCATAAATTTCATGTCTAAACCTTGTGGCACACATTATGGTGCAACCTCGAGACCGTACTCTACAATTATGAGTGTATACTCTTGCCTCAGTCTATGCACCATTAAATAAGGCACGACCCTAACCTCATGTCCGCAATCTATGGTTAACATTAAATATTTTTTAGGTGGCTTGTATTAAAAAACACGCCTTTGATGGCATTGGTTAAGACATTGGTACATTATATAGTGGGTCAAGGGTCAAACCCTGCTGACCACACTATATATAATGTTTTGTTATAATATATGGTTGGTGTCATTGGAATATATGCGACGTATAACTAACAACCCCTCACATACTATAATGTGGTGGTTTCATTGTATATCCTATGATAAACTATAATGGGTCGAGGGATAAGCCCTCGACCCTTTCCTCTATAAGCTATGTCATATAACAACTTTATATATATATATGCCCATATATAGTTAAGAACCAAGCGGATGGTGGAATGGTAAGTTTTTTGGTTGTGGTGTGGGAGACCTAGGTTCGATCCTCCGGGATCCAACAAAATTTTAACAAACCTTATTAATGGCCAATGGGAGGCTGCCACATGGAAAACTCTCATTGGTATATATCTGCCACTTTCCAATCTGCGATCGGTCCACTTAACCTGTATGATTTTCCACATCACTTTCCTAGTCATCATACGATGTGCCAAGTGGAACCTTAGGGTGTTGCCACATTGGCACCGTATGTTCATATGATCGTTCCATGTGTCACCCTTGTAGTGGTGACATGTCTCACCTTTGACCCTATTGAATTTTTCCTTTTTCCCTAGTTTGACCCTAAATTTGACCATCCATAACGTTTTCATACAAAATCCATTTGAGGTGATTTTTGCACTGTTGGAAATATATTTCTGAGCTCTACGCATTAATGGAATTTTTTAGAGCATTTGTGACGAATGAATTTTGAGCATTTATAAATACTTTTGGACCTCTCTGAGCGTTCTGGATCCTCCTGGACCTTTGTGAGCATTCCTGGATCCACTTGGATCACAACACAACTTCAACAGACTTCTGATATCCAATACACCGGTGTGACGTGGCTTCTGATGTTGTCTTCGTGTGGGCTCTTTAAATGTGATCTTTGTGATGTGGCACTGACACATGACTGTTGGCATCATCACATCCTCCATTCTTGTTTGATCACTCTGTTGACTTTGAACTAGTTCTTATCCTAAAATTTGGCACTATTTGTGGCTACCATTGTGGCTCTGGAATGGCATCTGTCGTGGCACTGATGTGACATCTGAGGTGGCCCATCGGGTATCATCCCCTAGTAAATTTTTAACACTTCACATCCACTTTCTCCCAATATTAGATATGCAAATATCATGGAACCTACTACCGATTTTTTATCCCCATGGATATCCCCCCCCCCCCNTCCTTCAACACTACACCATTCCTTTATCATGCCGATATATGATATGGTGATATTTTAGTTGGACCACTGTGATGACATGGAAGATGATGTGGCCTCCACGTGGAACACCTTACTGTCTTGGATATAGTTATGGAACTAGTGTGGTAGATGACATGCTCTCCATGTGGCTCTAACTTGGTTGTTGATGTGATGTTTGAGTTGTCCTATCAGGGAATCGACTCACTAGGTACTAGGCCCTCGAGACTTTGACACTGTACATATGATTCATTCTCTCGGTATCGGATATGTTGATATCAGATCATCGAGGAAATAGGACCACCAGACCACCAGGGTATTGGCCAATCGAGCCTTCAACACCTTTCTTTCTCTCGATATACGATACGATATACCTGCTAACGCGGTACATAACATGTGGCTTGACACATGGAATTGACATGACTTCCTTTATGGCACTGATGTGGCCATCGTCCTGTTGTTCCATCAATACTTCGACATTGTACTAATGCTTCACTCTTTCAATATCTGATATTAGTTATAGTGGGATCCACAACTAAAATTTAAATCCTTGTGCAAGGTTCCATGGATCACTTGTTCTTATTCAAATTACATAATAGTTCTTTTGCAATATAAACTCTTCGAAATCAAACTTTGTTATGAATGTTGGATTTATATTTTATCTCGATTTGTTTATCCTGACCAATGGGCATCCTTGCAAAATCCTTTCCAAAACTCAATCAACACGTGCCTAGGCTTCCTCTGCATCCTCAAATTCTTATTGTTGGTTTTGTTGTCTCCTCAATATCGTCCTCTATTTGCAATATCGTCTCATCCATATTCCAATCACCATTTTTCTTCGAACCTTCTATTTCACACACAATCGTCTCATTGTTATGGTGCTATCGTTCAACGCAAGTACACAGGGCTCTTGCAAAATGTTAATGACACATAGATATGTTCACAGTCCCCCCCTATATTTGACACCAGTGGAATTCATGATTGCCACAAACTATCTAACTTTGACATCAATGCAACTGTTTGCCAACATATAATACAAGATTGTAAGCCAAAAGAGTATATAGTATCATAAGATGACATTTTCGTCACGACATTCATCAAAGTAAGACACAATGTTGAGGGAAGGAAAGGAAAATATGGACTAGATGTGTAAAATAACTTTAAATGATTGTTTCATTAGATGCAAGAAAATATTTTGATAGACACACATTTGAAACATCATGTTGAAAACTTAAAGTTTGAGAGATCAATAATGTTATGTCCTGAAATAGTTCCCTAGGAACCTCAAAAAATAATAGATGTCTTTATAAAATAAAAAATAATGTTTGGTTTTACAATAAAAGTAAATTGTGTTTGTCCTTCAAAGAGGATTGGGACGGGGCTTTGACGAACCATACTATGAAGAGAGACCTAAAAGATAAAATAAAATAGTCAAGGGTTAGCCTTTGGTTTCACAGATTCTGGGGGTAGAAAGGAAAAATGACTATTGACTAAAGAAGAAAATGGTGGTGAAAGTAAGAACAAGGTGACTACTCGACTTACTACGATGGAAATTATGAACCATCATTTTCTTATTGAGGCATCTTTTATAGGTTTCTACTGCTATGATAGAGGTGGAATAATTGATGTAACTTCTTCTTGTTGATATGTATTGGTTATCCTAACTAATTCCTTTGTTAACCATTGTTCTATATACTCCCTCATTGGAGAAATTGTTGTTTCATGCTTGGTCTTAGCTTCAAATAACTCGTTCTCCAATTCTCTCAAATCAATTCTCAATTGATGTAGCATGTCCTCAATATCATTGTTCTTATTCACATACCAGACAAGCCATATTTCTATTTCTTCTTTGGAGAGCTCAACTGAATCACTGAATTCATTAGCCCATGCAACTTTTAATTCTTCCATTTTTTGTAATAATTGCTCCCTTGACAAAGGTATTGTATCCATTAGTAAATGTTGGTGATCTAACTCTTTGTTCAAATCAACAAGTTTCAAGAATGTGTCAATGCTTTTAAAATTAATAGTGTCAAACTTAGACAACAATTCTCTTAGACAATTGATCCTTTTTAGAAAGAAAGCATTAATATGTTTCATACAAACTTTGGAGGGAAGGTTTTATTCTCTTTTGCATGTCTTTCTTAATATTGAAAACTTCACTCCAAATATTCCCACTGCTTCATTATAGAATCTTTCATCATTTTCTAAATCTTTTTAGAGATACTCCTTAAAGTGAAAAGCCCTTGTTGAGAATGTAGCCAAACTATGTGCTAAATCCAAAATTTCAAGGATTAAGTCTATTCTTTTCTTGATACCATCTCCAATATACTTCTTTACAACCATCAGTGAATGAAATATCCCAAATAGTGATTTGGCTATCTGACTAAAGTTTCTTTGGGTTTCTGAATGCTCTTTCAAGGATTCTGGTTCCGATTTAGTTTATTCTCACAATGTTTGGTGTTTTAAGCTTTTTTTCATTGTATGAAAATAGTTTTGTTGCTGGAACAATGTTCTTTATTGCACTAATATAAGAAAAAAACTGCTAAATTGCTAAAAAATATTCAGATTGATCTCTATATCTAACCTGGAATACACACGAATGCAAAGGAAATACTAGATCTACTACATGTAAGCGTGGATTTGTTGCATGGAAGTCCAAATATGGTGTTGGATGGAAGATACACTGCATACATGGTGAAATATGTTGCATGCACTAAGAATACGCTAGATGCAATGGAAATACATTGCAAATGCTGTCACTGATGAATGGTGAATATCCTATGGATAGATTTGCTACATGCGAGTGTGGATCTCTCACATGCAAGTCAAAATATGATACTAGATGGAAGATACACTGCATGCACAATGAAATATGTTGCATGCACCGAGAATACATATATTTGCTTCTATCTGATGGGATAAAATACCTCTTGAACCTGTGCACCTCCCTTTGGATCAATCCTGTAACTCCCATGCCCTCTAAGCACCAAGGGTGAGTCTTTGAACCTCCCTAACTGATGGGAACCCCTCTGAATGGATCCAATGTTGTATCTATTGCAATCCTGAAGAATGATGGAGAATTTGAATGATCCTCCCAACTAACTAGGGTGTGTCTTCCAACACCAAAATCAATCACTGTGGTGGTTTCTCCATGGAAATCCACAAAAGTCCACAAAGTTGTCTGTATTTTCTCTACAACCCAATTCTCAATCTCAATATTTGATAATGAGAGGAATTAAGGTTATCCTCCCCTTTATACTTGATCCTCATTCTAATTCTTTGTTCACTTTATTTAATTAAAGTGACTTTTCCTAAGTTTTGACTTTAATTATTATTTTAAGTCACTTAATCACCTTTTTTCCACTTTATTACTTAAGTTAACTTTCAACTTAGGATTTTCTAGTAAATGACACTAAATAATTCTTTTATTCCCTTTTTCTCCCAACTATAGCCTATGGGAATCAATATAGGCTACTGAGTCACTCCTCCTGGAGTCATAACTTGGAAAGGGAAATTATAATCCTCCCTTCCCGAGATTGCTTGTCCTAAAGAAACTGCAAGCTAAGGCGTTGTAGAATCTTCTCTCCCTCCCATGTATCATCCTCAATTGTAAGACCTCTCTACCTGATCATACACTCCCTTATAATCCAAATCCTCAAATTCTGCTCCATGATATCCAAAACCTCCTCAAGGTTCAACTCCATATGACCTTCCTCATCTAATGGAGGTAACTCCATGGAAGTAGTAATATATTGTACTAAATCCTTTTTAAGGCATGACACATAAAACATATTATGGATTTTACCTCCCCCACTCGCTTGATAATCCTTTAAGGGATATAGAATCTTGGCTTCAGTTTCTCTGCCTCACTCCTTTTAAATGAAGACTGTATGTAATATTGTAGCCTAAAAAATACCAAGTCTCCCTCCTCAAAGTTGCGCTCAACCCGATGCTTATCTTCTTATACATTTTTCTAATTCTAGGCTACCTGTAAATTCTCTTTAAGGATCTTGAGGATCTCCTGAATATCCTGTATCCATTATTTGGATTTGGGAGCTTTGTTGTCCCCAAACACCACATCTATAAATGATGGAGCATACTATCCATACAATGCTATGAAGGGTGTCATCCCAATGGACATGCGATGGGGTAGTGTTACAACAATTTTCTCCCATGTGTAACTACTTAGTCCATGCTTGCTTCTCCCCCCCATAAAGTTCCTCAGATATCCTTACACCCACATATTTACAATATCATTCTACTCATCTGTCTATCGATGATAGATGGTCCTTAGTGTCAACTCTATACCTACTAACTTGAACAAGTCTTACCAGAAACCATTGGTAAATATGTTGTCCCTGCCACTGACTATGTACCTCGACAATCCATGGAGTCTGAAAATCTCCATGAAGAACAACTCTATGGATTGTGTTGCATTGTACTTTGAAGGTATCATAAAAAAATGTGCGAACTTGGTCATTCTGTCAACCACTACATAAATACAGTCTCTATCCTACACCTTGGGTAGGACTTGTTTGTACACAAGCCTGATAGGTTTACTCCTTGAGGTCTGTAGGGTGTTTTAAGGTATGCCAACAATATTTGGGACATTCATAAAAAAAATTAATCTTAAATATGAAGATTATTTTTTCGATAGTGTTTTCAATTTAAAAATAACCTTTCCATTAATGCCCATGTGGAATATATATATATATATATATATATATATATAAACTTGAAATTGGTCCCAAGCCCACACTTTTCAAATTTCAAATCTTGAACACCTGTCAAGTCAGATTCCAAGTTGTCAAGTAAATCCATCATTATTCTTCTCATATTGTATCCATCCATCATCACTCTTACCACCTACATGCACCACCATAATCCCCAATATTTGCATTTTTATTGTTAACCGAGAAAGAAACCCCAGTTTCTAAAAGATGCAATCTTTATAACCTTACCATTCGTTTACCACCGCTTTTTCTAAATTAACCTAGAAAAGTAGTCTTTCTAGAATAGGGACGGGTTGCATGTTTTATTTTGCTGGTAATATTTTTACAAAAGAAAAGAGAAAGGAAGAAAAGGGTTTTGAACAAGGGCCAACCCTTTAATTCTCGTTAAACTTCAGAATACCTTGCTGTAGTTTTACAATAAAGAATATTTTTGGTTCATGGGCATCATTTTGGTAATTTGGTGAGGGTTTCGACCATTTTAGAAGGAATATCATGGAAACCCCAAGCAATGTGGACAAAAGTATTACAAATTTTTAGGCAAGGTAGAAATGCATGACCCTTTTGGTTTGGAATTTTTGGATAAAAAACACTATTGTGCTGTTTGGTTTGAGCTTGTCAGATGCTACAAGTTTTTTCAAAAGCTACAGGGTTAAAACGATCAAGTTTCTCAAGCCTTTGTAAAGCACTATGATGTAAAAAAGGCCCAACTAGGTTTCCTCTTGCTGCATATTAATGAAAAGACTATCGCTGAAGCCACTGAGATACCAGCAGAGGGAGAGCATTGGTTCAAGAAGAAACCTACACATGAAATGGACTGTAATAGGTTTCTTAAGAAGGAACACTAGAATTGTGACTGGACCAAAAGTGTTCCTAGGAAATTCATTAGGAAAGAATGGAATGATCTACTGATACGTATTCAAAGGTATCTAACAAGAGAAGGCAAGTATAACTCAACCTCTCTATATCACATAAGATTGCTAGAAAATTTCACATGTGAAAAACCTTTTAATCTACCATATTTCTTGTGGAAAATCCTCACAAAAATGGCTAAGAAAATCAAAGCCAACCCTAAAAAAGAAAGAACCAATATTTTTCATTCGGGGCCGATCAAATTACTCATTATGGAGGAATTGAAGAAGAGGCAAAGAACTTGGAAATTTTACCTATTCTGGGCAGAGTTTGATAATGAATATACATAGGATAATAAAATCCCCTTTGGAAAAAAGAAGGGGTAGAGTTAGGGCAAGAGAACTGTAACCCTTGATCAAGATGAAGCATCAACAAGCAAAGAAAAAAGGAGAATTGATTTTGTGGATGATCCTGATAACAAAAGCATGGTTAGGATAAAGAAAGCCAAGGTGCAAACTTGGAAAGAGAGCCTGAAGGAATATAGAGTGATGGATAGATTTTTGAAGGCAGAAAATGCTACCCTCAAAGCTTGCCTGGAAAATATTAACAAGAGGAAAGAACAACTTAAGGAAAAGAACAAGGCCTTGATGAAGAAAGTTAGAAAATACTATTGGTTGAGCTTTAAGTTCTACAAGAAATACAAAGAAATGAGAGAAAGATGACATCATGAAAGAAGGGGAATTCAAGACAGAACAAACATGTTGTCAGAGGTTTCACAACTTACAGGTTAACATGTTAAACACATCAGACAGGAAGAGCATGCTCAAACTTTGTAGTATGAGATTTTATTTTAAAATCCTATGGTCAGTGTTTTGGTAGCGATTATGAATATTTTAAATTAAAAATGCTACCAAAATACCTATATATGAAGAAAAAAATAGATTTTGAGGATGGAAAATTTCTAATTTATTTCGAAGACCTTCTAAGTCAGGGTAAATCTCCTTCAATGTATATCATCCCCAATTGGCTTAATTAGATCAAGTTTTGAGCTGTCAAAACAAATTCGGTCAACACCTTCATTAATTTTGGATCCCCAACAAATCTATTATATTTGTGACATTGGTATCTTTCCAGATATGAAGTAGAGATATTCTCCAATCTATCTGATGTAATTATTGTTGATCCACTTATTTTGGATCTGAAAACTAATTTACAAAGTCTATATATCTAATGAAGAAAATGTAATGAGGGGTTGGAGAGTGTGAGTGTGAGTCTGAGAGCTTAATGTAATATCTGAAAGGGACAAGACTGAAATTTGCAGGCTGTGATCATCATAGAGACTTTGATCTCTTGGAGTTGGATCTCTATATATGTACTTCTTTCTTCTATTATGAATTAAATTGCTGCACTATTCCCAGTTTACAAGCTTCAACTTCTTTGTATTTGAAGGAATCAATAAAAAACTTGTGGTTGTAGGCTGTGTTCTTACTTGTATTTGATTTCATGTATCTAAAATAATTTTAGATTTCATGAAATGTTGTTCTAGTATTTTTCCGTATGTCTTCCTTTCATTTGAGTGATATTCAATTATATCTTTGATTCGTGTTTCCTATGATCAACTCTCTAGTTTTTGACATCATTTGTAAACCTGAAAACTTTCCCTTTGAAGTCTATCTGAAATAGATTTGATTCATCTTACATTCACCCATTCCCATCCAAGCAAAAACCAAGTTATTGAATGTCGTGACATTTATCTCCTCAACAATCAAGGAGGTTGTCTCAAGGACTAACATTTTCTGGCACTGTTTCCAAGGAGAAAGCAACAAAGATACCTTCCCCGAGAGAATGACAATGAATAGATATATTGTTTGATGGTGAACACACAATATGAATATGATAGTGATTATAATATTTCACCTAAAGACTCCACAATTGAGGATTCCATTGGAGGAAGAATTCAACTGATAGAAAGATGAAAAGACAGAAGGGAAAAAAAAGGTACCAGTTTGTCAGTTTTGTCCATGAACTTTTGTTCTTTTTCATCAACTCATTCTTGTCTTTCCCTTTGCATGTAAAAAGGATCATCCTCTGCTTTGTTTATTCAGATGACCATAAACCTACAAATGCATATTCCTCCTTGAGTAAAGAAAATTTGTCTTGTTCATGCACTATTGATCTTGATCTGATCTCATCATCTGAGTCTATTGGAAAGAATGAGGTCCATATCTCAATCCCTCCTAAAATCGACCCATGTTGCAAACTTGTGAATACAAAATTTTATTTATCACCTCCTCAAATCATTACTTCTCCATCTTGTGGCCAACTCACTTATGTTCAATCCAAAATAAGAGAAGGTTATAAACCTCTGAGGCTGCCTTTTGTCCGCCATGACTTTGCTCCCAATTTTTTAGATTATCTTCCCAAGTTCAATGGAGAATACCATGTGACAGTTGAGAAACATATGGTTGCGTGGTTCACATATCTCTTTGAAGTTATCCATGGGGATGTGTTCATGAGGATATTCTCTCAATATTTACAAGGATATGATATATTATGGTTTAGAAATTTGGAAGCTTGTTCCATTGGTTCGTGGACTGATTTTCATTATACATTTTTAAGATATTGGAGAGAGAACAAATCCTTTGATCAGTACTTGATAAAGTTTCATGCTTTGAGAAGAGGGAAGGATGAAGCTGTCACCTAGTTCAAAAGAAGATTCCATAATATTTATCTCAACATGCCTATTGAAATTCAACCTTCTGAAGTCCCAGCCATGGTGCATTATACAATAGAACAATATCCTAATTTAGTTCTTTATATCAAAGAAAGGAAACCATCGTCCTTAGAGAATATGTTTATATATACAGAGGAGGTTGAAAATAACCTTCAAGATTGTGAAAAATCTTAGATCAAATTCCAGATGAATATTTGTGTGCAGATGCACAAGGCCAAGGGTATGCACTTAAATTAGACTTTAATTTTCATGATACTAATACATCATCTTCAATTTTTTTTCTATTGACAGTGATATGGATTATACTAGTGTTCATAATGAACTTGATAGTTTTACACAAGATGATTGTATATATGATTATATACCTCTAGTTGATCATAGTGGGAACTTTTTAACTATTGTTATCCAATTGGATCATGATTATTTTGTTGAGAATATAGTTGCTGCTCCAAAACATCTTGTTGTCCATACTACAAATCAACCAAATTGTTTTGATTATGACCTTCAATATTATATGTGCTCAAGCTTTGAACAACATTTTTTTAGAAAAATAGGATCGCAGAGAAATAAAATAAAACAAATGCAGAAATAAAACACAGAAGATGCACAATACAATAGAGACATAGATATATGTGGTTCACCCAGTGTGGGCTACGTCCACCCGAGAAATTTCCAGGTCCTTCCTTTATTATTATCCAACAAATGAAGGGATACAAACTACAACACACCCGCTATAACTTCCTCTTCTTTCTCTCATTGTCTCCTCTCTCAGAATACAATATTCACAATGATACATAGACGCAATACATTTCCCTCGTAAAAGAGGGTTGCCTTCTATGGAAAAAAACCGTAACGTAACTTCTACCGTCATATCTGCGACCTTATAATGAACGACCCATATTTACAATGAAATTAGAATATACATTTACAAGGCAATTTTTCCTTCAGGGGATTCTCCCTCGAACCCCTGTTGGGGGCCCACTTGCCCCCAAACCCCGTAGAGGGGGTAACCCCTCTCTGCACTCCCCCGCATGGGGGAGTGTACATTATTCCGAGGTGTAAAGTATTCATGGGGTATAAACACGTCTAAAAACAAAGGCCTCTGAATCTGGAAGATAACCAGCCTCCACAACCAACACAATTTTCATTACATGATCAAAGAAACTTTGTTCTTCTTGATTTTCATGAAGAATATACTGATCAAGATCCATTGTTGAGGGAACAAGGAGGTCATTTTTTTCATAGCAAGGAAAAATAAACATCTGGCATTGTCTTAGATGTTTATTTTAGTGGTTTTTGTTATGAGTCTGTTGTTCAATATTTTCATGAAGGCATAGATGTAGAAAGAGAAGAACCTGTTTTCATAAGAGGAAAAAATACAATAATGAAATTAGAAGATGTGTGCAATTTGATGGAAACTCCATTTTAAAATAGTGGAAATGGTTTGCAACCTTTGTTTTTTTCATTTCCAGGCTTCAAGAATGGAGATATAAACTTTATTAATGGAGCATATTTTATCCAACAACAACATTGTTTTTTAGATCACTTGAATTTCTATTATGAGTTTCATGATCAAGTGTCCTTGTGGATGGATTGGGATTTTCAAGGAGTCTCTTACATTGTAATTTTGGACATACAAACAAGTTCTACGAGTAAGTACAATATGCCCATTAAATTTTTGCGACAAATGTCACATTATTTCTACATTTTCTTATTCAACTGCATGCAACCCAGATCAAGAGCCCAACTAATTAGTTATCTGCTTGCATGGATTCACTGGAAATCTGATTACACTTGATCAAGCAGAGTTAAGATGATTAGAGTATGGCTGTGATGAATAAGCTCGATTTCAAGCATTTCTTTTTTAGTTTAGTTTAGTGAGAAATAGATCAACAATAAGACTCTATAGCCCAATGGAGAAGGTTGCTAGACCTTTGTCAGGTTTATTTTTTTATGATTACCTC
>JASDQU010109370.1:55924-69479 GCA_032191745.1 Picea mariana
ATCTATTTAATAAAATAAAACACATAACTTAAAATCAATCAAATCCGCTCTTGCTTGAAAATACACTCAGCTGAAATAAAACCACTACCACACTTACATAAATTAAAGGAGTATTAACAAAATGGAGTAACAACAACATGAATTGAATCTTACTGTAAGAGCAATCTAATAAACAACACACAACTGTAAGCAGTGATCAACTAATCATAAACCAAGATAAATTAAGACAATGAAAAGAAAAATACAAGTAAATGAATAAGACCAACACATACTATATTGAGGGGCCCCTACCTCACCTATAATATGTGGCCAAAAGACTTACAAGATTAAGAGAAAGTTGCACATAATTGCAGATCCATCAACTCCTTTGTATTATTGAAGAAAACTCAGAAATTACATAAGTTCATCTCTTTCTTACAAATAAATTCTATATATTTTCATGAATGCCCCTCTCCTAATTGAAGAGGTCTTATTTATACAAATCAAATCCCGAAATCCCTAGGTTGCTCAAACAAATTGCTAAGTTTAGAGAACCGGACGCAACTGTAAATCTGGAAAATACCCTTTTAAAGAACTAGTGATTTCTCTCAAACCGTAGCTCCAATTGGAAAACGACCCATGATAAACTCAATTGGGCCCATTCTGAACAAAACCCATGTCTCGGATTTTTAAGATTCATCCTCATCGTCTCACAATATTCCACGCAAATTCGTCTCTCCTTATCTGCCACGTTTTTCACTGAAAACGGTTAACCATGAGTTGGAACTCACATGTGTCATTTGGAGGTTGGAACCTTGACTGCTGCAACTATTGCTACATAAAATCACTCGTCAAACGATAATAAGAAAAATAATGTATAATAGTTTTTAATTCATTAAAAATGAAGGAAGAATAATCATTATTAACCACTAAAACATAACAGGAATAATATGTCATTTTATGAGCAGTTGTAGCAAATGTATGGCAAATGGAATGATAAATGAACGATAATAGGATGGAGAAGGGATGGAATGGATGTATATAGATGATTAAAATATGGACAAATATGTGACCCAACAAATACCATGTGACAGTTGAGCAACAAATGGTTGTGCGGTTCACATATCTCTTTGAAGTTATCCATGCGGATGTGTTCATGAGGACATTCTCTCAATATTTACAAGGATATGCTATATTATGTTTTAGAATTCTGGAAACTTGTTCCATTGGTTCATGGACTGATTTTCATTATACATTTTTAAGATATCAGAGAGAGAACAAATCCTTTGATCAGTACTTGACAAAGTTTCATGCTTTGAGAAGAGGGAAGGGTGAAGCTGTCACCTAGTTCAATAGAATATTCCATAATATTTATCTCAACATGCCTATTGAAATTCAACCTTCTGAAGTCATAGCCATGGTGCATTATACAATAGGACAATATCCTAATTTAGATCCTTATCTCAGAGAAAGGAAACCATCGTCCTTAGAGAAGATGTTTATATATGCAGAGGAGGTTGAAAATAACCTTCAAGATTGTGGAAAACTCTTAGATCAAATTCCGGATGAATATTTGTGTGCAGATGAACAAGGCCAAGGGTATGCACTTAAATTAGACTTCAATTTTCATGATACTAATACATCATTTTCAATTTTTTTTCTATTGACAGTGATATGGATTATACTAGTGTTCATAATGAACTTGATAGTTTTGCACAAGATGATTGTATATATGATTATATACCTCTAGTTGATCATAGTGGGAAATTTTTAACTCCTGTTATGTAATTGGATCATGATTATTTTGTTGAGAATATAGTTGCTGCTCCAAAACGTCTTGTTGTCCGTACTACAAATCAACCAATTTTTTTTGATTATGACCTTCAATATTATATGTGCTCAAGCTTTGAACAACAATTTTTTAGAAAAATAGGATCACAGAGAAATAAAATAAAACAAATGCGGAAATAAAACACAGAAGATACACAATACAATAGAGGCATAGATATTCGTGGTTCATCCAGTGTGGTCTACATCCACCAGAGAAATTTACAGGTCCTTCCTTTATTATTATCCAACAAATGAAGGGATACAAACTATAACACACCCGCTGTAACTTCCTCTTCTTTCTCTCATTGTCTCCTCTCTCAGAATACAATATTCACAATGATACATAGCTACAATGCATTTCCCTCATAAAAGGGGTTTCCTTCTACAGAAAAAATCCCTAACATAACTTCTACCATCAGATCAACAACCTTATAATGAACGACCCATATTTACAATGAAATTAGAATATACATTTACAAGGCCATTTTTCCTTCCGGGGCTTCTCCCTCGAACCCTTGTTGGGGGCCCGCTTGCCCCCAGACCCCATAGAGGGGGTAACCCCTCTCTGCACTCCCCCGCACGGGGGAGTTTACATTCTTCCGGTGTGTAAAGTATTCATGGGGTATAAACCCGGCTGAAAACAAAGGCCTCTAAATCTGGAAGATAACAAGCCTCCACAACCAACACAATTTTCATTACATGATCAAAGAAACTTTGTTCTTCTTGATTTTCATGAAGAATATACTGATCAAGATCCATTGTTGAGGGAACAAGGAGGTCATTGTTTTCATATCAAGGAGAAATAAACATCTGGCATTGTCTCAGATGTTTATTTTAGTGGTTGTTGTTATGAGATTGTTGTTCAATATTTTCATGAAGGCACAGATGTAGAAAGAGAAGAACCTGCTTTCATAAGAGGAAAAAATGCAATAATGAAATCAAAAGATGTGTGCAATCCAATGGAAACTCCATTTGAAAATAGTGGAAATGGTTTGCAACCTTTTTCTTTTTCATTTCCAGGCTTCAAGAATGGAGATATAAACTTTATTAATGGACCATATTTTATCCAACAACAACATTGTTTTTTAGATCACTTGAATTTCTATTATGAGTTTCATGATCAAGTGTCCTTGTGGATGGATTGGTATTTTCAAGGAGTCTCTTACGTTGTAATTTTGGACATACAAACAAGTTCCGGGAGTAAGTACAAGATGCCCATTAAATTTCTGCTACAAATGTCACATTCTGCATTTTCTTATTCAACTGCATGCAACCCAGATCAAGAGCCCAACTAATTAGTTATTTTCTTGCATGGATTCACTGGAAATCTGATAACACTTGATCAAGCAGAGTTCATATTATTAGAGTATGGGTGTGATGAATAAGCTCGCTTTCGAGCATTTCTTTTTTAGTTTAGTTTAGTGAGCAATAGATCAACAATAAGACTCTATGGCCCAATGGAGAAGGCTACTAGACCTTTGTCAGGTTTATTTTTTTATGATTACCTCTTTAGATGAAATGTGAAGTTAAAATGAAGAAACAAATGTACATCTTCTATCACTTTCAACAGTTAAATTGTAGTAGAAAAAACATAGTAAGAGATCAATTTTCAGTCTCTAAAATAAAGACAAGGAATCTGGTTTACTTGTTCTTGATGCATCAAAGGGAGAAAATCATCATGCAATTGGAGCCAATGTTTGTACATAAGCCTGATAGATTTATTCCTTGAGGTCTATAGGGTGTTTTAAGGTATTCCAAGAGTATTTGGGACATTCATAAAAAAAAGTAATCTTAAATATGAAGATGTTTTTTCAATAGAGTTTCCAATTTAAAAATAGCCTTTCTGCTACCAAAACACCTGTGTGGAATATATATATATATATATATATATATACATACACTTGAAATTGGTCCCAATCCCGCGCTTTTTAAATTTCAAATCTTGAACATCTGTCAAGTCAGATTCTGAGTTGTCAAGTAAATCCATCATTATTCTTCGCATATTGTATCCATCCATCATCACTCTTACCTTCTACATGTGCCACCATAATCCCCATTTTTTGCGTTTTTTCTCTTCACCGAGAAAGAAACCCCATTTTGTAAAAGCTATAATATTTATCACCTCACCATTCATTTGCCATCACTTTTTCTAAATTAACCTGGAAAGATGTTCTTTCTAGAATAGGGTCAGGTTGCATGTTTTATTTTGTAGGATAATATTTTCCCAAAATAAAAGCAAAAGGAAGCAAGAGGTTTTGAACAAGGGCCAACCCTTGAGTGATCGTTAAACTTCAGAAGACCTTGCTGCAATTTTATAGTGAATATTATTTTAGGTTCCTCGATATCGTTTTGGTAATTTAGTGAGGGTTTCGACCATTTCAGAAGGAATATCATGGAAACCCCAGGTAATGTGGAAAAACATATTACAAATTTTTTAGGCAAGGTAGACATGCATGAGCCTTTTGGTTTAGAATTGTTGGATAAAAAAAACTATTGTGATGTTTGGTTTGAGATCGTCGGATGCTACAAGTTTTGTCAAAAGCTACAAGGTTACAACGATGTTGCTCAAGCCTTTGCAAAGTGCTATGATGGAGAAAAGGCCCAACTAGGTTTCTTCTTGTTGCATGTTAATGAAAAGACTATAGCTGAAGCCACCGAGATACCAGCAAAGAGAGAGCATTGGTTCAAGAAGATCCCTACACATGACATGGACTATACCATGTTTCTTAATGAGAACACCATACTTGTGACCAGACCAAAATTGTTCCCAGGACATTCATTAGAAAATAATGGAATGAGTCGCTAATACTTATTCAAAGGTATCTAATAGGAGAAGGTAGGTATAACTCAACCTCTCTATATCAAATAAGACTGTTATAACATGTCACAGGTGAAAAACCTTTGAATGTGCCTTATTTCTTGTGGAAAATCCTCACAAAAATGGCTAAGAAAGTCAAAGCCAAACCTGAAAAAGAAAGAACCAAGATTTTTCATTCAGGGCTGATCAAATTACTCATTGTGGATGAATTGAAGAAGAGACAAAGAATTTGGCAATTTTCCTTTTATGGGTAGAGTTTGATAATTAATATGCAGAGGATCCTAAAATCCCCTTTAGAAAAAGGAAGGGGCAGAGTAAGGGAAAGAGAAATGTAACCCTTGATCAAGTTGAAGCATCAACAAGAAGAGAAAAAAGGAGAATTGATTTTTTGGATGATCTGATAACAAAAGCATGGTTACAATAAATAAATACAAGGTGCAGAATTGGAAAGAGATCCAGAAGGAATATATAGTGTTGGATATATTTATGAAGGCATAAAATGCTACTCTCAAATCTCAATTGGAAAATATTAACAAGAGGAAAGACAAGTTTAAGGAAAAGAAAAAGGTCTTTATGAAGAAAGCTAGAAAATACTATCGGTTGAGCTTTAAGTTCTGTAAGAAATACAGAGCAATGAGAGAACTATGGCATCGTGAAAGAAGGGGAAGTAAAGATAGAAAAAACATGTTGTTAGAGGCTGCACAACATATTACATGTTAGCATGTTGAACACATCAGATAGTAAGAGCAGGCTTAGATTTTGCAGTATGAGCTTTTATTTTAAAATCCCATGGTCAGTGTTTTGGTAGCGATTATCATTATTTTAAATTAAAAATGCTACCAAAATACCTATATTGTAGAAAAAAACAAAGCTTATAGATTTTGAGGTTGGAAAATTTCTAATTTATTTCGAAGACCTTCCACGTTAGGGTAAATCTCCTTCAATGTATATCAGCCCCAATTTCCTTAATTGGATCAAGTTTTGAGCTATCAAAAAAAATTGGTCAACACCTTCATAAATTTTGGATATCCAAAAAAATATTCTATATTTGCAACATTGGTATCTTTCCAGATATGAATTAGAGATATTCGCCAATCTATTTGATGTAATTATTGTTGATCCACTTATTTTGGATATGAAAACTACTTTACAAAGTCTATATATCTAATGAAGAAAATGTAATGAGGGGTTGGAGAGTGTGAGAGTGAGTCTGAGATCTTAATGTAATATATGAAAGGGCCAAGCCTAAACTTTGCAGGATGTGATCATCACAGAGACTTTGATCTCTTGGAGATGGATCCCTATCTATGTACTTATTTCTTCTATTATGAATTAAATTGATGCACTATTTCGAGTTTACAAGCTTCAACTTCTTTGTATTTGAAGGCATCAATACAAAACCTGTGGTTGTAGGCTGTGTTCATACTTGTATTTGATTTCATGTATCTAAGATCATTTTATATTTCATGAAATTTTCTTCTAGTATTTTCCTTATGTATTCCTTTTATATGAGTGATAATCAATTATATCTTTGATTCATGTTTCCTATGATCAACTCTCTGGTTTTTGACATAATATGTAAACCTGAAAACTTGCCCCTTGAGGTATATTTGAAATAGATTTGATTTGTATTACTTTCACCCATTCCCATCCAAGAAAATACCCAATTATTAAATGCCTTGATACTGATCTCTACAACAATCAAGGAGGTTGTCTCAAGGACTAACAGGCTTGTGATAAAATCCATAGAAATTCTCTCCCATTTTTACTTCAATATGGGTAATGACTGAAGTAACCCTACGGTATCTATCTTCTTTGAATTTTTCTACCAAAAGATCACACACTCTCTGACATGACTCAACACATCATCTTTGAGACCCTTCCATGAGAATCTCTCCCTAATTTTCTAGTAGGTTTTAAAATACCCTTGATGCCCTGCTAGTGGCGAATCACATGTTACATTAAAAATATTATTTTTGAGCTCGGAATTTCGAACCAAGTAGATCTGATATTTATAGAATATGACATTGTCTAAGACTCAGTATCTGTCATATTGTACCTATCCATCCATCACCTCAAAATTGAATTGGTTCTTGGAGTACTCCACCAATAATTTATCCTTCCAATCAATTGATATCTCTAATAATGAAAAAATCACTGGTCTATCCCCCTCCTCCATATCAATACTATGCTAAAAACCTTTGTTTGGAGGTCGCCCTAGAGGAATCTTTCTTAAAACCTACTCATGCTTCCCCAACAATGCATGTATCTCTTCGTGGTACCTATGTCTGCCATCTGATGCTCTCTGCATAGTGATCAAGAACTTAGTTGCATATGTTACATCATTGTGCCTGAATATTCTCTCCATCCTCTTTGTTGAAACTATCCTCGGTTTCCCATTGGACATTTCCCTCAACACTACCTTATTTCCCTCAACATCTCTGAATCCCATCTCCAAAGTCTGGTATTTCATGGTGATCTTTCCTAGGGAATACAACCACTGGACCCAAATACTATATCTATATAAGATAGGTCAACTACATAAAAAACATCGTCACCAAGTATTTTCCTAATTTCAATTATAATTTCAGAATTCTGTCTCGACGGGTCATGTTGTAACCGTTTGCTACTACTACATTGAATCCATAAAAATCCTCTGTCTGCAATCCTCTCGTGACCACCAATGATGCGTCAATAAAGTTATGGGTTTCCCCACCATCCACCAAGGCCATGAATCTTTGCCCCTGAATGACCCCCTTGATCCTAAGGGTGTTCTATCAAGAAGCTCATGATAGATTCACTATGACCCCATACTTAATTGGTGCTTGTGGGATTTCCTCCTCCCATGGCGGTGACCCCATCTATGGCCATGTCCTCTCCCTTGGATGTGTCTCATGAGGATTCTTCTCTCCTGGGTTGCTGTAATCAATGTCATGTGTAGGTTCTACTATCTCCTCCTCATTGCTATCTGATATCACCTCTATATAATAGAACTTAATTTTTCCCATGCTCCTATGGATTGGAACCCAAGGATATTTGCATGTGAAGCAAAGTTTCTTCCTCATTAACCCTCGTCGAGTCTCATCATCATGATTATCCTTCCCTTTCCACTCCATTTGAAAGGTTTTTTGGTCTTTTTCTCTCTGCATTATGAAGGGTTTTGGAAAGTTCTCGTGTTTAAAAAATGCATATTCCATGTATCTAGTGAATATGATAACATTCTACAATGTGTTTGGTTCGAATTATTTCATCCATCCTCTCAACAGTTATGAGATCCCCTTAGTGAACAAAATAATCAAATACTGCTCTAACACATCTGATATTGTCACTGCAAACCTTGGAAAGTATGTAATGAATGCTTTGACCGAACTTGTCTGTCGCAACTGTGCCAAATCTTTAAAGTGAATCTCTGGATCCTTTTTATCAAAGTGATCCATAATATTCTCTATGAGATCCATGTAATATGTAATGCGATTATGAACCAGGTCACCAATCCATGATAACACCACTCACAAGCCTCCCCCTCAAGATGTAAAGTGGTGAAACTGATGGCTTTTGATTCAAACATATTATTGAGATGGAAATATGTATAAAGCTTCTACATCCATGCTCTGGCTAAGCATTTAGTAAACCCATCAAAGGAGGGTATTGTCAGTTTCCCAACCTTTGTAATGAAATAAATGTTATGTTGTGCTCCTCTCGACAAGTCTCTGGGTTTATTTCTATACTTTATGGTACAAAATATTGTAAACTCATATTTGCATGAAACGCAGGACCTAGAGCCATATACTCTCTCTTGTACTATGTGAAATTCTCTACTGGTTGTCCCCATTCTTGTTTCCTTGTCTACTATCCTCCATAGAAGTGAGGGAAAACTAGTCTAGGAATTTTTCTCACTGATGTAGTGTAAGTGCGAGTAGGTGATTGACTATTGCTAGCCCCTGTTGCATTCCTATTGGAACCATTCGCTCCACTTGTGCCACTTACGCCAATGTTACCCATGTTGCTATGAATTTCCTGTGTACAGGCGTCATCTGTGCAATAGCCTACATCATCACATCATGGCTCCTGGAAAGGTCATTCAATATCCTCAATGTATTATTCAGTGGTGGGGATTAGACCTTTCCTCTATCTTCTATATGTTCATTCTTGTCACCCATTCATTCTTTTTCCATAGTTTATGTCTTTGAAATGATACAGATCTCTTCCTCAGCTTCAGTCTTTGAATCAATGTGGAAAGGATTATAATCCTCTCTCTATCTATGCTGCTTCCTTTCCCTTATGTCCTCTCTCAGCTATGTGATGCACTCATCTCCAATGTGTTTGCTACCATCTAGATAGTGTTCCCCGACTCTTGAAATCATGAGTTGTTTTACTCACAGGTTGGAAATATATCCATCTCTGATATCATTGAAATATCCCAAATACTGATTTGGATATATGAATGAAGTTTCTTTGGGTTTTTGAATGTGGTTTCAAGGATTCTGGATTTGATTTAGTTTATTCTCATATTTTTGGGGGTTTTAAGCTTGTTTTCACTGTATGCAAATAGTTTTGCTTCCGGAACAATGTTCTTTATAGCACTAATGGTAAATAATGAAATTAAAATAAATGGAATACAAGAAAAACACTACTAAATAGCTCAAAAATCTTTAGATTGATCTTTACAAGTCTAGATCTAACCTAGAATACACATGCATGCAAAGGAAATAACAGATCTGCTACATGCAAGTGTGGATTTGTTGCATGCAAGTCCAAATATGTTGTTCGATGGAAGATACCCTGCATGCATGGTGAAATATGTTGCAAGCACAAAGAATACACTGCATGCATTGGAAATACACCGCAAATGTTGTCACTGATAAATGGAAAATATCTTATGGATAGATCTGCTACATGCGAGTAAAGGAAATACCAAATCTTCTACATGCAAGTGTGTATATGTGTCATGCAAGTCCAAATATGATTTTGGATGGAAGATATGCTACATGCACAGTGAAATATGATGCATGCACTGAGAATATGTAGATTTGTTGCTTTCTGATTGGATAGAGTCCCTCCTAAACCTCCACACCGCCCTCTGGATCAATCCTGTAACTCCCATGCCCTCCAAGCACCAACGACAAGTCTCTGAATCTCCCCAACTGATGTGAACCCCTTTGAATGGATCCAATGCCAAATTTGTTGCAATATTGAAGAATGATGGAGAATCTAGATGATCCTCCCAACTAACTAGGGTGTGTCTTCCAACACCGAAATCAATATTTGTGGTGGTTTCTCCCCAGGAATCCACAAAAGTCCACAAAGTCTCTTGACTTCTCTCTGCAATCCAATTATCAATCTCAATGTTCAATAATGAGAGGAATTAGGGTTATCCTCTCCTTTATATTTGATCCTCATTCTAGTTCCTCATTCACTTTATTTAATTAATGTGACTTTTCCTAATCTTTGACTTTAATTATTCTTTTAAGTCACTTAATAACCTTTTCTTCCACTTTATTACTTAATGTCACTTTCAACTTAGGATTTTCTGGTAAATGACACTAAATAATTATTTTATTCCATTTTTCACCTGACTATAGCTTATAGAAATTAGTATAGGCTACCAAGTCACTCCTCATGGATTCATCACTGGGAAAGGGACATTACAATCCTCCCTTCCTGAGATTGGTTGTCCTCAATAAACTGCAAGCTAGGGTGTTTTAGAATCTTCTCTCTGTCCCACGTAGCATCCTCAACTGGTAGACCTCTCCACCTGATCAGACACTCCCTGATAATCTGACTCCTCAACTTCCACTCCATGATCTCCAAAACCTCCTTGGGGTCCAACTCCAATTGAACTTCCTCAACTAATGGGGGTAACTCCATGGGAGTAGTAATATATTGTCCTAAAACCTTTTTAAGACATTACACATGAAACACATTATGGATTTTACTTCCCTCCAAAAACTCAAGCTCGTAAGCCACCTCCCCACTCGGATGATAATCCTATAAGGTCCATAGAATATCGGCTTTAGTTTCTCTTCCCTGCTCCTTTTCAATGAAGGATGTTTGTAAGGTTGTAGCCTCAAAATTACCAAGTATCCCTCCTCAAAGTTGCACTCAACCCAATTCTTATTTGCATATATCTTTTGTTGATTTTGGGCCGCCTGTAAATGATCCTTAAGGATATTGAGGATCTATTGACTCTCTTGTATCTATTATTTGTCTTTGGGAGCAATACTATCTCCAAATACCACATCTACAAATGATGGAGCATCGTATCCAAATAATTTTCTTAAGTGTGTCATCCCAATGGAAATGTGATGGGTAGTGTTATAACAATGTTTTCCCATGTGTAACCACTTAGTCTATGCTCGTTGCTACCCTCCCACAAAGTTACTTAGACATCCTTCCACCCACTTGTTTACAATATCAGTCTGTCCTTCTATCTGTGGATGATAGTTGGTGCTCGGTGTCAATTGTGTACCTACTAACTTGAACATCTCTTTCTAGAAAGCGTTGATAAATATGCTATCCTTGTCACTGATTATGTACCTCGAAAATCCATGGAGTCTAAAAACCTCCCTAAAGAACAACTTTGTGACTTGTGTTGCGTTGTAATCCGAAGGTATATATAAAAAATTTGTGAACTTGGTCAATCTATCAACCACTACATAAATGCAATATCTACCCTACACCTTGGGTAGGCCCGTGATGAAATCCATCAAAATTCTCTCCCATTTATACTCCAGGATGGGTAACGAATGAAGCAACCTTGCAATATGTGTCTTCTTTGAATTGTTCTATCGACAAGTCACACACTCTTTGACATGCCTCAACACATCATCTTTGAGACTCTTCTACGAGAATCTCTCCCTGATTTTCCTATAGGTTTTAAAATACCCCTAATGCCCTACTATTGGAGAATCATGTGTTGCATTCAAAGTCTTATTTTAGAGATCAGGTTCTAGAACCAAGTAGATACGATATTTATAGAATATGACATCATCTAAGACTCGAAATCTATCATCTTGTACCTGTCCTTCCATCACCTGACAAGCGACTTGGTCCTTGGAGCACTCCACCAACAAGGGAGCCTTCCAATCAACTGATATCTCTAATAATGAACAACTCGTTGGTCTAGCCCCATTCTCTAGCTCAATAGTATGCTCAAACCCTCTGTCTAGAGGTCTCCCTGGAGGAATATGTCCAAAAACCTACTCATGCTTCCCCAACAATGCCTGTATTTCTATGTGATACCTCTGTATGCCATCTGATGCTATCTAGGTAGTGATCAAGCACTCAGCTACATATGCTACATCATCATGCCTAAATATTCTCTCCATCCTCTTTGCTGAAGCTTTCCTTGGTTTCCCATTGGACATTCCCCTCAACATTGTTGGATTACTGAGAGGGGTTGTGTGAATCATTAATAGAGCAATCTAATCCATACAATGCAAGTTTTATGTCAATGTAGCATTATCATCCAATAGTTGCAGAGTAAATAAGTAATGAACAAATGAGCAATCATACACATACACAGTACACCAGTGTGTTGACGATTAAAATTGTCAACGAAGTTTTGCTCACAAAGTGTTGCTAAATCCTATTATTATAAAAGCTAAATAATACTAGTAGGTGGGACCCCCTTGAATTATTGAAGATCGGATCTGTTCATTTTTTATGTTGTGGTGATGTGCGACATGGCTTACATGGTTGATGAGATCTTTTGTTATTGGCTATGGTTTGAGTTTATGAAATGTTGATTCCTTATGTTACTACAGCCTATGTTATTCATTAATATCATTTCTATCTATTCGTATCGCACCTACACAACAAACATGTTAGTGAAATTACATGAAGGGCAGTTTTTGAGAAAAACAAAATACTATAACAAGTGCAAAGGAAAGGGAGGAACAAGAGGATGATAGAAGTTGAAGCATACTAGGTTTGCTCTTTGAGTTTATGTTGAGATAGTTCAGTTTTCATTCATTCATTTATTCATCACAAGCCTAATTCTCTTTTATGATAGCAAGGTCTTATTGTAGACAACAATATTCAGGGCTGAATCACATCATTTAGACACTTGTTTTTCAGAGGTGTTAATCTATCTTTGATAGTCTGTGTAGACTTGTCTATTTGTGAATTAATTTTCATCACTGACAAAGGCTATTGTGTAGAGTTGAGTGGGAAGCGATCTGTGACAAGCTGATCCAACTTTTAGAGTTCAGTTTTGGTTTTTTGTCAGAGGTCCTTTTGTATGTTCCATCGAGGATGGCTAAGTTTGACTTTGGTCCAAAATTTTTGCATGAGATTTTGTAAAGAAAATGACTCTTTGGTGAATTTGAATGAAATAAAGGATTTATTTATGTCTCATCTGTCTTGATTATCATCTTGGTGACTTTTTTTCTATCTTTACATTTATTTCAGCAACTGATATGTTCAGAAATTACATAAAAAATAAATTTCCAGCAAGCTTTTTGTTGATAAAAGACTAGCCTAAGCACTTGTAATTAATACTTGTGAGTTAGGATGTTATTTTTTGTTGGATATAAACATAGGGTGATATTCTCGTCTATTTTTCTTTAGCAAAGAAAAACCTGAAAATGCTTGAGTAAGATCATTTCATATCTTTTCCTCAACACATTGTTTTTATGTGGAAACCCAAAGCGGGAGAAAAACACAGAATGTTTTTTTTATATGTCTTTAAGAATTACATTCATTGGAAGCACCAACTTCCTTTGTTTTCCAGATGCAACTGGAAGGAGGCTCCAACCCCCTAGTTTCTTAGGATACAACCTGAGGGAAGCTCCAACTCCCAAATTCTCTGGCTACAACCAGAAGGAGGCTACAACCCCCTATGTTCTCTAGCTACAACCGGAAGGTGGCTACAACCACCTGTCCTTGCCCCGTCCAACCGCTCTGGAATATAAGTAGAATGATGGA
>JASDQU010109370.1:77908-90069 GCA_032191745.1 Picea mariana
TTTGTGTTTCCTCTTTTCTTTTTAGTTCTTCTTGTAGTGATTTGTTTTTCTTCTTTTCCCTTTTTATAAAATCTATGGCACTCAACAATTCTTCTCTATAGTCAACTTTTGTCTCTTCATATTCTTCTTATGTGTCTTCTTTATCAGATTCTTATACTTCCATGAATAGATCTCTTTATGTCTCACTTTCATTGACTTCATCTTCATCTGATGAGGAGTTGTCTTCTTTGGTACACAAAATTTTCTTTAAGAATTTCTTTTTGGTTCTTTTCTCTTTATATGTTTGTTTTCTATATGAATAATCTTCTTCATTTCTTTTATTTTTCTTATGAGGACAGTTTTTAGAAAAATGACCAATACCATCACAATTAAAACAAATCAATGGAAGCGTACCTCTATATCTGTCATCAGTTCCCTTTTTCAGTCTTCTGACGAAGTTGGCTACTTCTTCATCGTCTTCCGAGATGTCATTGTTGCTGCTATCTTATTTTTCATTTTGCTTTGACTTCTTGGATGCTTTGAATGCTTCTTCGTTTATACCTAGATTCTCCTATTCGGTTCTCATTTCATAGACTGTGAAAATTCCATGTGGTTCATCCATGCTTATTGAATCCAAATATGTTCTTTCTTCTAGTGTCGATACCTTAGAATAAAATTGTTAGAATATAATGGATGTGCTCATTTAATTATACACAATATAGCAATATTGTCACCCAACCATAGGCTGAAGCCACCCCCGAGCACCTTAACCTTGACAGAGAATAATTATGGAAGCAAACCCTAAGCTTAATAGACAAACAAGTTGATGCACCTCTCTCCAAGGATAGCGCACCAAGAAAGAATAACCAAAAGAGGCCAAGCATAAAGTCCACACTATAACCAAGAGAGATTCCAAGCCAAAAATGAAATCTACTAGTTGCAGCAGATGCAATTGAAACTTTTCTCCAAACTTGCGCACCACTGCCTTATGCAGTTATGAGAGGGTGAGTACAAATGAGCTCAAGTGACCTTTATTTATAGTCCTCCAAGTCACTTAGTTGGGTCGACTTCTTCTCTTGGAGACTAATAACTTAATACAAATCATTCTCTTGAGCCGACTTGTCTTCTAGGGTTATTAACCAACTATTTAGGGTTTCTTCTTGCTTCCCGAAATATTCTATTCTCGTCAGGGTTACACGTGGAGGTAAATACCTCTAGCAACTACCTTAATATCAACACTCCCTCCTATCTAGGGAGGTATTGCAGGCAATGGTATTGAGCACAAACATACCATTGAATCGGTAGCATCATCATAGCCACACATGTTATCTCATGATAAAATCATGAGCACCATCATCACTATCAATATCATATGATAGCATCAATTGAATCATCTCTCAAAGCCATACAACATCTGATTAATCAAGCATGATGTTGAATAAATCACTCACTCCACAGAGTGATACAAGAACCATTCTTCTAATCCAAACATATGTCCTAGAAGAATAATTGTTCCAACAGATGTTGGAGGCCACACCATGGGCTACAAGGACTACTCTTCTAATCCGGACATACGTCCTAGAAGAATAATTGTCCTGGACAATTTTTCGCCTGGAGAATGTCAGTCCACCAGCACATTGACTATCCATCTAACTGATAGTCTTCATGGTAATCAGAACAATGTCATTTAATAGAACACAACTGTGTCTATCCATAGTAGTACACAACTATAATCCAGTGGTACACTACCATACCAAGTAGCACACAACTACTTAATCAGTGACACATAGTCACAACCAGTGGAACACATCCACCATAGTAGCATACATCTATTGTCTAGAGACATACAATCTCCAGAGAAATTATATCATCTGATATCAACTTGCACAGAAAAACAATGTCATGATATAAATTGAATCATCTGGGCCATTCTTCCACTCGCATCTGTGATATCTGAAAGAGAATTTTCCCTCAGAAGGTAAAACATCATTCATGAGCTACTAGACTATTCTTCTCAAGCATAGAATAATAACTTCCCTGATTTCTGATCCTAGACCATTCACCTATCTGGGCCATTCCACCGGCACTAAACAAAGTGCAACCTGGAGAGAATGAGTCTTCTCTAGGGAATGCCTATCCTTGATTGATGAACCTGGACCATTCACCTATCTGGGCCATTCCTCCGACACTAAACAAAGTGAAACCTGGAGAGAATGAATATTCCCTAGGGAATGACTTTCCGGACCATTTCCTAAGAAAATGATTGTCCTGCACCAACCTCCAAAATAGAGCATTCTTTGAAACTTCTCACACTGTGAGCTTCGAAAGAATGACTATCCGTCGAGGCAGAATAGTCTTCTTGACCACTACTGAGAGTGACTGTCAAGAAGAAAGACTGTCCTAGACCATTCCCCAACACTGGACACAAGGGGAATCACTGTCTATGGTACATCAACAATCCATTAAACCATTTTCATTACAAAAATGACCGTTCGATCTAGACCATTTTCCATACTGGAAAATGCATGTCCGCCAGAAATCTCAAACCACTTTCTGAACTGGAAAGGAACTACTCATCCTGGACAATTTTTCGAACTGAAAAATGATTGTCCATAAATCAATAACACATCAGTGCTCCCTCCCAACCTGGGAGTCATCTCTTTCCTTTTCAATAAGGAAGTCGTCTCCACGATCTCTAGCTTGTTTCTTGAGTACGCAAACTCTTTAATCTTGGACAGAGGCTTTACCAAAAAATCAGTTTATCTTCTCATCTATGGAGATATATTGGAGAACCACTTCTCCTTTCTGGACCTCATTATAGAGAATGTAATGCTTTATCTCAATGTACTTCGGTCTTTTTGGAACACTGGTTTTCTCTGAAGGATTCATATAGCTCTGATCATTATAGTATATCATAGTTGGATTCAACTCTTTTGTTTCCTTCTAGCTCATAACATCGTGGAAAGGGTCAAACTGGAACATATCCAAGTGGCACTTCTTCTGTCATCATGAGAGTTTGTCATGGATTAACAATCCATCATCATAGACTTCTGAGTAACCATTATGATATAATATCTTTGTTATAGAAAGTTTTTCATCATGCTTTTGTTGTGCATTGGAGGCTCTGCACCAAGTTGTTTGAATCAATACAAGATCTTCTTCCATCTACATACATGAGTCTCTTTTTGGTATACCTCAAGACCTTGAGGTTGCTCTACACACACTTCTTTATTCAATTTACTCTGTTGAGGAGAACAATCCTTACATTCATCTGATGTGAACTCCAACCCATGGATATTGCAGGAGATATAATGGCTCATGTATGTCTGGTTACTGGAACAGGCTATATCATCATAGTCTTCTCCCTCCATCCGGGAGAATCTAGATCTCGCAATGCTTCAATTCATAAGTACTCCATACACTGTTCTTTATCACAACTTCTATTTTTTCTTGTTGATTTCTTGTGGAGGGTTCAAAAGAAACTAGTAGTCTTGTGATTCTTGATATAGTGACTGGTTGTTCTGGCTTTTCTTTCTTTCTTGGAATCTTCATGTTCTTCCTCATGTTTTTCTTTGGCTCTTGGGTCCATGGAGTTTCCTATAGATTCCATGCCCTGAAGATTCCAACTTCTTCCTTTCATCATAGGATCATGGATGTGGATGGACAACCAAGGATACTTTAAGGCTTATTTTCAAAGAAGACTTCTTCTAAACTCACACTGAACACGTGTTACTTTTCATGGTTACTACCATGGATGGGAACATGCATAGATACTTCATAATCTTCAGTGGATCTTATTATCTAGGATTAGCTCCCTCATAATCCTTGCTTCATACATGAATGCACTCTCTTCTTTTCGAATTATATAATCGGCTCCCTCCATCTAAGAGAGTCCACGCTTCTGTCTGCATCCTTATTGCCTTCTACAAAGTGTCACAAGTCTTTTCCCTTTTGATTGTTGACTTATTTTTGGTTTTACTTCTCCTAGGTTTCTTCAAGTTTGATTATGATTTCGGCAGTTGTAATAGCTTCCACATGAATTGTTACCTAGGATTGTCAATGTACTTCATCTTTCCATGTGTATTGTGTGTCTTAGAGTCATCGTGATATCAATCCTTATCTTGTTATTATTCCATAGGTATTGTTTCTCTTTGAACATCTTATCTTTTAAGAAATAGATATGCAAGATATGTACAAAAACTATGTAAACATGGTATGTACAAGAAGTATGAATAATATTGTTACCTTGTCTTAGAAGAAGAAGTTTGTTTTATCCTGCTTGGTCTTCTTTTAGGGTTTCCTTTCTTTGACAACTGATGCTTTGTGTGTTTCCTTCCATTTCTTTAGCTCGGGACAATGATTCTTGTAGTTACCATACTTTCGACAGTTGAAGCATTGTATTTTTGACATATCTTTCTCTTGATTTGGCTTCTTCCTTGAGCCAAACTTCCTTTTATTCATGAAATTCTTGAACCTTTCTATGAAGGCTTGATCATCATATTTATTTTGGGGTTTCTCTTTTGCACTAATCCTTGATTCTTCTTGTGCACATCAGGTCCAAAGTTATTCAAATGGAGGATACTCCTTCCTTGTGTTCATGCTTGTGGAAAATGCATCCCATGTCTTGGGAAGACCAATGAGTACTATATTTACCAGTTCCTTCTCTGAAATGATCTCTTCAATAGCTTGTATTTGATCTCTTAACTGAGATATTCTCAAAAAGTATGATGTTATGCTATTATCATCATTCATTTCCATGTCACGTAGCTCATTCTTCAGACCCATTACTTGTCCAATGTTTCTAATTGAGAAGAGGTTTCTGAGGGCATCATACATCTTCTTAGATGAGTCAATATGGGAGATGTAGGGTATCAAGTGGTATTTTATAGAGTCCACTATGGTACTCATGGCATTGACGTCAATGTCTTTGAACTTCTCCAAAACTGCAATGTTCTGAGGTTCCTTCTCTTTTCCTTCTTCGAACTGTGGTTCCATGATCTTTCCTTTCACGATATCCAACACTTTATTCTTGGCAAGGCTGAGGTCAATCCTTGTCTTCCATGCTCTGAATTTAGAAGCCCCTTCTAGCTTGTTTTCTGACTTCATAGAGTAAGTCATAACGACTTTGACTTGGTCAAACCTTGATTTTGACCAAAAACTCAAACTTGACGTATTAGCTTGTTGAGAGTATCAGGAGATGCACTAGGCTAGGGCACACTAGTCTATCCATCAATTAGGTCAATCTCTTCACTTAAGGTGCCTCAATGAGAGGGTTAGAGTTTTTCTGCAGTAAAATCTGGCTGCATCTGCAACTGTAACTGAGCAAATCCTCCCAATCTATCTTCCAATGGCTAGACTGTCTGAAGATAGTGTGGGCCCATAACTTGTTAGAATATAATGGATGTGCTCATTTAACCATACACAATATAGCAATATTGTCACCCAACCATAGGCCGAAGCCACCCCCGAGCACCTTAACCTTGGCAGAGAATGATTCCATAAGCAAACCCTAGGTTTAATAGCCAAACAAGGTGACACACCTCTCTCCAAGGATAACACACCAAGAAAGAATAACCAAAAGAGGCCAAGAATAAATTCCACGCCATAACCAAGAGAGAGTCTAAGCCAAAAACAAAATCTGCTAGTTGCAGCAATTGCAACTGTAGCTCTTCTCCAAACTTCTGCACCACTACCTTATGTAATTATGAGAGGGTGAGTACAAATGAGCTCAAGCGCCCTTTATTTATAGTCCTCCAAGTCACTTAGTTGGGCTGACTTCTTCTCTTGGAGACTAATAACTTAATACAAATCATTCTCTTGAGCCGACTTGTCCTCTAGAGTTATTAACCAAGTATTTAGGGTTTCTTCTTGCTTCCCGAAATATTCTATTCTTGTCGGGGTTACACGTGGAGGTAAATACCTCCCACGGATACCATAATATCAACACAAATCTCATTGGAAGAGATATTAGTACCTTTATAATTGTTTTCAATCCCATAATAAGCATTTTATCCCCCAATAATTTGTTTCTCAATGTTATAATTTCAGTTGAGTTTGTGATGAATATTGATTCCAATATGTTTGTATGAAGTCACTTCCTTAGAGTTGTTGTCACATACGAAGGTATCATAAGTGATCTTATTGGATTTAATGATCATGACCTTAGTCTTGTCGGTATTAACAGCCATACCCATATTGGAGCAAAAATCCTTGAGGATTCTTAGCCAATTTTAAAGATTGTGGGGACTCTTCCCCATAAGAACAATATCATTGGCATAAAGAAGAATATTGATGACTATACCAACACGAGTAGGGTCGGGTTGACACAACCTGCTTCTTCCAAGCAATTTTCTAATTTGTCAATGTATATTCCAAAAAGGGTAGGGGACAAAGGACAACCTTGCTTGAATCCAATATTGTAGTTAATCTCTTTCGACCAGTGCTCAGTGTTTTTAAACTTGGTAATAATGTTCTCATACAACCTATTGCAACATCCCTCAACTCGAAAGGCACTTTTATCTCTTCCAACCTATTCCAAAAGTTTTTCCTAGGAACTGTGTCAAAATCTTTTCTAAAGTCAACAAAACAACAAAAAATATTGGTTTTAGTGTTGCTAAACTCCTCTGCAACGATCCTAAAGGTAACAAGATGATCCACAATCGAATGATATCTCCTAAACCCAACGTGTCCTTTAGCTCTTTTACTGTGACTTTCTATCCAAAAGCTGCTAATCTTCCTTATAAAAAAATAACTAAAATACGAACCATGGATAAATATAAATCATAAAACAAACATAAATTATAAGATAGACAATATGACCCATCCTCAAACTTAAATAAACTATATGTATTTGCCATGCAACACTCTCCAAAATAGAAGGGTTTATGTGGGTCTCTATGCTATACATTTATAGTGTACTATTTCTTATATTGGTTAGATGATAACCAAGACCTAACATATTAAAGTGTACCTCCATTCGTTAAATTTTCACATATTCAATAATTTATAATTTAATTTTTGTAAATTCAATAATTTATAATATAATATTTAGGATTAATAGTAGTTTAGTAATAAGATTTTTTAATATTTTTTCATATAATTATTATTAAATTGGGGTAAACTCAATTGTTGGCTGAATTATAATTTTTTAATATTTAAATTGTAATTTTGAATGCATAGATTGATCCAACATTTTGAAAAACCTTAATCTACTTGAATTATGTAATCTCAACAAGCGATATATGCAATTCCATCGATCCCTCTACAATGACCCAACTTTGTAGAACTGTAAAATGAGGATCCCTCTACAATCACAGTTTCTACAATTTTTGTTATTAATGTGAAGTATTTCATAGTTTGATGATTGAGATTTTTGTAGTGAAAGTTTTCTTCACGTTGATTCAAAATATCCACAATCCACAATATTGTTTGTTATGAATATCCACATTATTGTTTGTTATGGGTAGATATTTTGGATCCACAACCAAATCCATTTTCGTTTAGTATTCACAAAATAATCCATATTCAGGACACAAAGGGGCCTAGCCATGTATGAGGATTTCTTAATTTCTACTATGAATGTATTTTGTAGTTGTTGAAACAATGATCTAAAATGAGGATTTAGGATTTATTACGCCGAAAGGTGTACACCTATTGACAATGGGCACATTTAATAGGTTTTTAGTGCTTAATCAGTTTTGTATGGACAAGATTAAATATTGATGGAATATTCTTAGTCGTCCCAATAAATCAATGGTTGAGATTTCAACCACTAACTTCTTCACTATTATAAAGGCATCAGTTTACATGTTTATTTTTTTACTTTTACTTGATTACATTTAAAATTTACTATAATGGTTAGCTAATTACCACGTCTGAATGATTAACAACAATTAAAATTTTGTTACAAAGTGGAGCATTTCATTTTCTGGGCCACTTTTAATTACCACGTGATTTAGCCACTTTTTTTACATACTACCTCTTCCGGGCCACCTCCAAGCCATTTCTGTTCCCGTCGGTTCATGTTTCCAAATTATGGAGTCGGTTCTGGCGAGTGAATTTTACTACGGGGTTTTTACTGGGCTTATAATTTTACAGCCGATACCTTTCGGCGTTCTCCAGCCGCGACTGAGAGGCTGTGCTAGTGTATGTACATTGACAATTTCTACGGTTAATGTGTATTTCGTGGTTCAACGAGTGAGTTTCAAGAAAAACATTGGAAGGAGGCGAGGAATGTCATCGCTAGAAATTATAGACCATGACAAATCCACATTGCGGCAACCATTGAACCCTTTCCATGACAACACAGTACAATGGAAGATATTGTTGCAAAATTACTAATAGGAAAAATTCAGGACTTTCAAAAAAAAATTAACGTTTTCCAAGGGATAAATGCATGATCAAAATTATGTAAGATTTTAAATATTTTCCTTGCATCAGTGAATATAAGAGGTCAATCTTACTAACCATACAAAGACATGGATTTGAAATTATATTTTTTCAAAAATTATGGATTCTAATACGATGAATGAAATGAATTGCATACCACTATTCTGGGACTTCATAATTCTAACTTCGAATACACAGTGTTTACCATTTTGTCTCTACTTGAAAGAAATTGTCATTATTTTGGATGAAAACTTTATCTTTAAGCCTAGGTATGCTCCCTACTTAAATTCAAATGTTGTGAAATGCAGTTACTTATTTTTCTAAACCTATATCATTGCAAGCTTCAGTTCAGGTCACATAAAGATAACTCTGCAAGCTTGAGTTCATATTACCGAAAGAAAATTCTCACATCCTTGAAGTGGTACTGCATAGTTTGCCAAACTCTGCAAGCTTGAGTTCATATTAATGAAAGAAAATTCTCACATCCTTTAAGTGGTATTGCATAGTGTGCCATTATAGAGATTCCATCCAAATAGGCAATGAGAGGTAGAGAATTAGCATTCTAACTTCATATTCCCTAATAATCATTTGACTCGAGGAGTGTTGCCCATCTTTGTTCATGTTTGTATGTCTAAGAACCTAACTATTTCGATAAAAATATGACTCGAGGAGTGTTGCCCATCTTTGTTCATGTTTTTATGTCTAAGAAGCTAACTATTTCGATAAAAATGACTTTAAGAAGTGTTCTATTAGATATTTAATGGCGGAGGTAGAATCTCAAGAGAGTTGGGATTCGAAGCCCTTATATTTTCTAGGTTATTCTGTTGCGTAAGGTAGCTTGTCACATAATGTTAGCAAATCAAATTCCATTCTTCTAAGCTATAGTAAGAAAGGTTTGAATCGAAATGCTCTATCATCTTTGTGTTACCTTTTAGTGTCGTGATAGTCATCATAGATGGCAATGATGACCATATTGATATGTAACAATTCCAACTCAATAAAGTTGTTGTGGGGTTGTTATTTAAAAGATTTTTCTCTTTAAATTTAGTAAAAAAAAATTATGTATACATTTTGTTTTACAAAGATTAAAGTAAAGATTGTCTGTGGAAAAAAACACTAAAGAATTTGATAGTTATTTATATCCAATTCGATTCAATGATGTAAGCTAACTAGTACAAACCAGTCTTAAGCTCTAATGGAAGCTATAGGGGAATCGCATTCCAAGGATTATTTTCCTCCCAACAAATGTAAATACCATGAAGCCAATGATCCCCCCTTTCAAGGCCCCAAACTCAATGAGATTATTCATTGATTCACTCACCTAAATCTTAACTCAACAAGAAAGACCTCTACCTAAGAAATGATAGCAACTCTTCACAATATTGTAATGAAACCAACAATTATGTGGTGGAGTGATCTCTAGCTACAACTCAATCTTTCCTCTCGATGTTCTAGTGTGCAAGAACTCTACCCACTCTTTCCCCTATATCGTAGTATCTCTTTCCAGACAATGTCAGGCTCAAATTAAGTACAACCCTAGGTTCCAATCATGTCGAAAACATGTGAACCAAAAAAACTCCCATTTCCTCCTAACACAACTAAAATATATCGGTCAGGCTAAGTACAACCCTAGGATCCAATCGCTTCCCAAAAATGTGAACCAAGAGAACTCTAATTTCCTCCTAACACAACTAAAATTTTATTATATATGAATTCTTCATCTTTTTTGACCGATTCTTTATCATTTTTGTTACTCTTAATAATTCATGTTGGAATTTTATATACACAGGCCGTAAGCCTTAGAGTTGGTGTAAGCACAAAGTCGAGAGTTGAAACTTTATATACCAACTCAAAAGAAAACTACTGAATAAATCAATCTCTAGGTCAGAAAAATGCCAGTTGGTAATTGAGATGGGTTGACTGAATTCATTTGGCTTAGATCCTCGTGTTAACCATTACTGGGCAATGTTGACAATACAGTCTGTTATCCCCATTTTGTGGATAACTAAGGATATTATGTCTCGAGGCCCTCAGGTTGCAGATATGGAGTACTGAGAGACTACATGACCATCAATACCCTTTTGCATCGATGGAAACTCCTATCACCACCACAGATGGTCACGGATTTCTAGATGGCATCCACCACAACAGCTCGCTTTCGTAAGGAAGTGGGCCTTGTTCCATGAGGTACAAGTTAGTATTATGGTGAGCATCATTTCAATATTTAATCCAGTTGAGTATGTTGTATCTTATATTTCACTAGATTTCATGATATATGCTTGAACATTATGCATTTTGCCCTGCTTCACCTTGGTGGTTGACATTGTGCCCTAGTAAGTGGTTTTCCTTGGGGATGGGTTTGCTACTGGGAACTCCCTTAATGATCCATCGCATCATTCCCGACTGTTAGCACTGAGATTCACCCTCCGATTGCAGGAGAATAAGCCCAATACCCATCAGAGTTTTTGGTGGATGTTGGTTTTATATGAATGGAGGTCAATGGAAAAAACTCAATATATGAATGATGTTCAACACGGAATTGGACAAGAAATGCACAGGGAAGTGAGGGCCACATTAACTTCAGTGAGTGAATTGAGTTTAAGTGTGAGCAGAGGGAAGACTTAGTGAGAAAGGTGAACAAGATTGCTTTGAGCATCATGGATTTCAAGCATCTTGGAGAAGAAAAACTCAAACTCAAGATCACTCTTGAGCTGAATCTTCAAACATTGAAATATGTCCAAACAACACAGTCACAACAACACAATGATCAAACCTACATCACAATGCAGCTACAACAACTCGACTAGATCCTCCATGCCCGAGCCATTCAATGTAAGAGGGAGAAAGATAACAAGGGAGCTGACTAAAACTGGTCATGATACCACTGTAATCAAACCTACATTACAACAACATAACAACCCTCGACTGGATCCTCCATGCCCGAGTGTTTTAGCACAGTTTTTACAGAGAGATGAAAAGAATTTGACTTCTATTAACATGAAAGTCTCAAATTTGATACATAACCAGAGAATAGTTCTGGCATCAAAACATTACAAAATAGAGAGCTCTGCTCAACCAATTGAAGACCCTAAAAAAATATTAAAACTATCTATTTATACTCAGAACAATTTGCCACCACCAAGAGTGTGACCTGGCCACTACAATCAAAGCTTTGCGTCAGTGAGTTCTTCTGTCAGACCGAACGTGCACCCCTCTGTCAGACGCGAGCTCAGATCAACATGGGTCTGTAGGGAAGTCTGCTCGCAGGGGTACCACGGGCTGATGGTTCAGTCCCCATGGCCGAACTTTCCATACCTTCCATTTATGGGGTGAGCCGAGGTTTCAACCACCAAACCTACCTTTCATTTACTGATTTTTCCTCGGAGATTGAACGAGACTTAATGCTCAGGGGGCGACCATGTGCTGCTCTTGGATAGGATGCCATATAAACATGTGATTGCGGGGCCACTCAGAGGTGGTTTAGGTTCAGACCGCTTTTGGGCCTACAAGCCACTATCTTTCTCCACGTAGCACTTTCGCCTTACCACAGTGTCAATTGCGGGACTGCTCAAGAAAATTATCGCCCGAGTATGTTGCGCCCCCGCAATGGACCGTGGTCGTAGATTTGGACCTTATCTGTGATCTGGGAACACCTGCTAGATTTGGTGCCACTGCCAAACTTAACCACCCACCATCTTTAGAATCCGCCAAATTGTGCCCTGGAGGGGATGCTACTTTGACGTTGAACAATAATACCTTCCGGAGGATGATCGGACGTGGTGGCCTGATGTCAC
>JASDQU010109370.1:90119-112597 GCA_032191745.1 Picea mariana
AACCATAGACAATATAGCAATATTGTCACCCAACCATAGGCCAAAGCTACCCCCGAGCACCTTAACCTTGGCAGAGAATGATTCTGGAAGAAAACCCTAGGTTTAATAGCCAAACAAGGTGAGGCACCTCTCTCCAAGGATAGCACCCCAAGAAAGAATAACCAAAAGAGGCCAAGCAGAAAGTCCACGCCATAACCAAGAGAGAGTCTAAGCCAAAAACGAAATTTGCTAGTTGCAGGTGCTGCAACTACAACTCTTCTCCAAACTTGGGCACCACTGCCTTATGTAATTATGAGAAGGTGAGTACAAATGAGCTCAAACGCCCTTCATTTATAATCCTCCAAGTCACTTAGTTGGGCCTATTTCTTCTCTTGGAGACTAATAACTTAATACAAATCATTCTCTTGAGCCAACTTGTCTTCTAGGGTTATTAACCAACTATTTAGGGTTTCTTCTTGCTTCCCAGAGGGTTACACGTGGAGGTAAATACCTCCCGCAGCTACAATAATATCAGCACAAATCTCATTGGAAGAGATCTTAGTACCTTTCTAATTGTTTTCAAGCCCATAATAAGCATTCTATCCCCCAATAATTTGTTTCTCGATGTTATAATTTCAGTTGAGTTTGTGATGAATATCGATTCCAAGATGTTTTTATTAAGTCACTTCCTCCAAGTTGTTGTCACATACGAAGGTATCATAAGTGATCTTATTGGATTTAATGATCATGACCTTAGTCTTGTCGGTATTAACAACCATACCCATATTGGAGCAAAAATCCTTGAGGATTCTTAGTCAATTTTCAAGATTGTGGGGACTCTTCCCCATAAGAACAATATCATCGGCATAAAGAAGAATATTGATGACTATACCAACATGAGTAGGGTCAGGCTGACACAACCTGCTTCTTCCAAGCAATTTTCTAATTTGTCAATGTATATGCCAAAAAGGGCATGGGACAAAGGACAACCTTGCTTGACTCCAATATTGTAGTTAATCTCTTTCGACCAGTGCTTAGTGTTTTTAAATTTGGTAATAATGTTCTCATACAACCTATTGTAGCATCCCTCAACTCGAAAGGCACTTTTATCTCTTCCAACCTATTCCAAAAGTTTTTCCTAGGAACTGTGTCAAAATCTTTTCTAAAGTCAACAAAACAACAAAAAATATTTGTTTTAGTATTGTTGAATTCCTCTGCAATGATCCTAAAGGTAACAAGATGATCCACAATTGAATGATATCTCCTAAACCCAATGTGTCCTTTAGCTCTTTTACCGTGACTTTCTATCCAAAAGCTGCTAATCTTCCTTATAAAAAAATAACTAAAATATGAACCATGGATAAATATAAATCATAAAACAAACATAAATTATAAAATAGACAATATAACCCATCCTCAAACTTAAATAAACTATATGTATTTGCCATGCAACACTCTCCAAAATAGAAGGGTTTATGTGGGTCTCTATGCTATAACCAAGACCTAACATATTAAAGTGTACCTCCATTGGTTAAATTTTCACATATTCAATAATTTATAATTTAATTTTTGTAAATTCGATAATTTATAATGTAATATTTAGGATTAATAGTAGTTTAGTAATAAGATTTTTTTATATTTTTTCATATAATTATTATTAAAATGGGGTAAACTCAATTCTTGACTGAATTGTAATTTTTAAATATTTAAATTGTAATTTTGAATGTATAGATTGATCCAACATTTTGAAAAACCTTAATCTACTTGAATTATGTAATCTCAGCAAGTGATGTATGCAATTCCATCGATCCCTCTACAATGACCCAGCTTTGTAGAACTGTAAAATGAGGATCCTTCTACAATCACAGTTTCTACAATTTTTGTTATTAATGTGAAGTATTTCATAGTTTGATGATTGAGATTTTTGTAGTGAAAGTTTTCTTCATGTTGATTCAAAATATCCACAATCCATAATATTGTTTGTTATGAATATCCTCATTATTGTTTGTTATGGGTAGATATTTTGGATCCACAACCAGATCCATTTTCGTTTAGTATCCACAAAATAATCCATATTCAGGACACAAATGGGCCTAGCCATGTCTGAGGATTTCTTAATTTCTACTATGAATGTATTTTGTTGTTGTTGAAACAATGATTTAAAATGAGGATTTAGGATTTATGTATGTACATTGACAATTTCTACGGATAATGTGTATTTCATGGTTCAACGGGCGAGTTTAAAAAAAAACATTGGAAGGAGGCGAGGAATGTCATAGCTAGAAATTATAGACCATGACGAATCCACATTGCGGCAACCATTGAACCCTTGCAATGGAAGATATTGTTGCAAAATTACTAATAGGACAATTTCAGGACTTTCAAAAAAAATTTAACGTTTTCCAAGGGATAAATGCATGATCAAAATTATGTAAGATTTTAAATATTTTCCTTGCATCAGTGAATATAAGAGGTCAATCTTACTAACCATACAAAGACATGGATTTGAAATTATATTTTTTCAAAAATTATGGATTCTAATACGATGAACGAAATGAATTGCAAACCACTATTCCGGGACTTCATAATTCTAACTTCGAATACACAGTGTTTACCATTTTGTCTCTACTTGAAAGAAATTGTCATTATTTTGGATGAAAACTTTATCTTTAAGCCTAGGTATGCTCCCTACTTAAATTCAAATGTTGTGAAATGCAGTTACTTAGTTTTTTAAACCTATACCGTTGCAAGCTTCAGTTCAGGTCACATAAAGATAACTCTGCAAGCTTGAGTTCCTATTACCGAAAGAAAATTCTCACATCCTTGAAGTGGTATTGCATAGTGTGCCATTATAGAGATGCCATCCAAATAGGCAATGAGAGGTAGAGAATTAGCATTCTAACTTCATATGCCCTAATAATCATTTGACTCGAGGAGTGTTGCCCATCTTTGTTCATGTTTGTATGTCTAAGAAGCTAACTATATTGATAAAAATGACTTTAAGAAGTGTTCTATTAGATATTTAATGGCGGAGGTACAATCTCAAGAGAGTTGGGATTCGAAGCCCTTATATTTTCTAGGTTATTCTGGTGCATAAGGTAGCTTGTCACATAATGTTAGCAAATCAAATTCCATTCTTCTAAGCTATAGTAAGAAAGGTTTGAATTGAAATGCTCTATCATCTTTGTGTTACCTTTTAGTGTCGTGATAGTCATCATAGATGGCAATGATGACCATATTGATATGTAATAATTTTAACTCAATAAAGTTGTTGTGGGGTTGGTACTTAGAGGATTTTTCTCTTTAAACTTAGTATAATTTTTTTATGTATATTTTGTTTTTTTATAAAGATTAAAGCAAAGATTGTTTGTGGAAAAAAACACTAAAGAATTTGATAGCTATTTATATCCAATTTGATTCAATGATGTAAGCTAACTAGTACAAACCAGTGTTAAGCTCCAATGGAAGCTATAGGGGAATCACATTCCAAGGATTCTTTTCCTCCCAACAAATGTAAATACCATGAAGCCAATGATCCCCCCTTGCAAGGCCCCAAACTCAATGAGATTATTCATTGATTCACTCACCTAAATCTTAACTCAACATGAAAGACCTCTACCTAAGAAATGATAGCAACTCTTCAGAATATTGTAATGAAACCAACAATTATGTGGTGGAGTGATCTCTAGCTACAACGCAATCTTTCCTCTCGATGTTCTAGTGTGCAAGAACTCTATCCACTCTTTCCCCTATATCGTAGTATCTCTTTCCAAACAATGTCAGGCTCAAATTAAGTACAACCCTAGGTTCCAATCATGTCGAAAACATGTGAACCAAAAAAACTCCCATTTCCTCCTAACACAACTAAAATATATCGGTCAGGCTAAGTACAACCCTAGGATCCAATCGCTTCCCAAAAATGTGAACCAAGAGAACTCTAATTTCCTCCTAACACAACTAAAATTTTATTATATATGAATTCTTCATCTTTTTTGACCGATTCTTTATCATTTTTGTTACTCTTAATAATTCAGGTTGGAATTTTATATACATAGGCCGTAAGCCTTAGAGTTGGTGTAAGCACAAAGCCGAGAGTTGAAACTTTATATACCAACTCAAAAGAAAACCACTGAATAAATCAATCTCTGGGTCAGAAAAATGTCAGTTGGTAATTGAGATGGGTTGACTGAATTCATTTGGCTTAGATCCTTGTGTTAACCATTACTGGGCAATGTTGACAATATAGTCTGTTATCCCCATTTTGTGGATAACTAAGGATATTATGTCTCGAGGCCCTCAGGTTGCAGATATGGAGTACCAAGAGAGTACATGACCATCAATACCCTTTTGCACAGATGGAAACCCCTCTCACCACCACAGATGGTCATAGATTTCCAGATGGCATCCACCACAACAACTCACTTTCGTAAGGAAGTGGGCCTTGTTCCATGAGGTACAAGTTAGTATTATGGTGAGAATCATTTCAATATTTAATCTGGTTGAGTATGTTGTATCTTATATTTCACTAGATTTCATGATATATGCTTGAACATTATGCCTTTTGCCCTACTTCAACTTGGTGGTTGACATTGTGCCCTAGTAAGTGGTTTTCCTTGGGGATGGGTTTGCTACTGGGAACTCCCTTAATGATCCATCGTATCGTTCCCGACTGTTAGCACTGAGAGTCACCCTCCGATTGCAGGAGGATAAGCCCAGTACCCATCAGAGTTTTTGGTGGATGTTGGTTTTATATGAGTGGAGGTCAATGGACAAAACTCAATATATGAATGATGTTCAACACGTAACTGGGCAAGAAATGCATAGGGAAGTGAGGGCCACATTAACTTCAGTCGGTGAATTGAGTTTAAGTGTGAGCATAGGGAAGACTTAGTGAGAAAGGTGAACAATACTTCTTTGAGCATCTTGGAGAAGAAAAACTCAAACTCAAGATCACTCTTGAGTTGAAGCTTCGGACATTGAAATATGTCCAAACAACATAGTCACAACAACAAACCTACATCACAATGCATCTACAACAACTCGAATAGATCCTCCATGCCCGAGCCATTCAGTGTAAGAGGGAGAAAGATAGCAAGGGAGCTGACTAAAACTAGTCATGATACCACTATAATCAAACCTACATTACAACAACATAACAACCCTCGACTGGATCCTCCATGCCCGAGTGTTTTAGCACAATTTTTATAGAGAGATGAAAAGAATTTGACTTCTATTAACATGAAAGTCTCAAATTTGATACATAACCAGAGAACAGTTTTGGCATCAAAACATTACAAAATAGAGAGCTCTGCTCAACCAATTGACGACCCTAAAAAAATATTAAAACTATCTATTTATACTCAGAACAATTCGCCACCACCAAGAGTGTGACCTGGCCACTACAATCAAAGCTTTGCATCGGCGAGTTTTTCTATCAGACCAAACCTTCACCCCTCTGTCAAACGTGAGCTTAGATCAACATGGGTCTGCAGGGAAGTCTGCTCACAGGGGTACCATGGGATGACGGTTCAGTCCCCATGGCTGGACTTTCCATACCTTCCATTTATGGGGTGAGCCGAGGTTTCAACCACCAAACCTACCTTTCATTTATTGCTTTTTCCTCGGAGATTGAATGAGACTTAATGCTCAGGGGGCGACCATGTGATTCTCTTGGATAGGATGCCATATAAACATGTGATTGCAGGGCCGCTCAGAGGTGGTTTAGGTTCATACCGCTTTTGGGCCCACAATCCACCATCTTTCACCACGTAGCACTTTCGCCTTACCACGGTGTCAATTGCGGGACCGCTCAAGAAAATTATCGCCCGAGTATGTTGTGCCCCCGCAATGAACCGTGGCTATAGATTTGGACCTTATCTACGATCTGGGCACACCTTCCAGATTTGGTGCCAAACTTAACCGCCTGCCATCTTTAGAATTCACCAAATTGTGCCCTGGGGGAGGACGCTACTTTTGACGTTGAACAATAATACCTCCCGGAGGATGATCGGACGTGGTGGCCTGACATCACCATGCTGATGTGTCATGAAAGAGAACTGACATGTGTCACTAAGAAAGAAGCGAATGATATTCCCACGACTACCTAGGCTGAGTGCCATGTGTCATTGCCGAATAGGTGCCAGGTGTCACAACTGATGAGTGCGCCAGATGTCCATAGTGATGACTGCCACACATCCTCTTAAATCGACGGCTAAGATCTCCTTCGGGTCTCTGGGCTCCGGGAAAATAAAATCTAAAACCTCATCCTCTTCCATGCGCTTTTACACGGAGATAAGGATCTGGTGACGCGTGGCTCCTGGATCAACGACTAAGATCCCTTCAGGTCTCAAGGCTTCAGTAAAATCAAAACTCAAATCTCTCTTTTTCCCCTTCGCTTTCCTCCAGATCTCTAGATTTGGCATCACGTGTCCATTTGAATCGGACGGCTGAGACTTACTCCGGGCCTTCGATCTTCGGGTGTTTTGAAAGTGAAACATGAAAAACCTCGTGGAGGAAAAACCCCTGAAGTGAAGGATCTGTTGCCACATGTCATGCCTGATGAGAGTGACACGTGCTTCGACACTTAGAGACTTAGACACTTCGGGAAATTGGCGTGTTTCTCGTTTCAAAACTCCTGAAGTAAAACTCCTGGAGTGACAGATCTAATGATGCATGGTAGTCTGGATTCGGATGGCCGAGATCTACTTCGAGACTTCGGGCCTTCGAAACTTTGACGCTTTTGAATGTGAAACATGAATAGCTTCTTAGAGGAAAATTCCCAAAGTGAGAGATTTTTTGCCACGTATCCTTGTTGAAGGATGGTCTAGACTCACTTCGGAACTTCGGGCTTCGGCCCTAAGAAATGTTTACACACTTGCTACTTCAAAACTCCTGAAGCTTATTTTCCCGAACACTTGGATCGGACGCCATGTGCTATGTCCAATATCAACGACTCATCTCGCTTCAGGCTTTGACTATTTTCATGGTGCTATACTTCGTGCAATTATGAAACTCTGAATACCCAGGGGCTGCTAATCTGATCCTCACAGGGGCTTCTATTTTAAGATCGAAATGAGTTGCTCTGCATGCTGCACTCGGACGCTTCCTGTGCAGACCACGAACTTGGATGACATGCTTCCCTTGACAACTGTATGTGATAACACCAACCATACTTACCACTTTCCATCATTATTCCCCTCCATTTCCTTATCTCTTGGGATTTTGTGGTGTACTCACACAAGAAGGGGTTGTCCCTCATTCTATGGGAAGAAGGGGTTGAAGAACCGAAAGGGTTGATGTTGGGTAAAAGATAAAATCCTTGTATAAACCTTCCATATGCTTCGCCCAGGGTTCACACAAGAAAGCAATGAAACACTTATTTTTGAGTAAAGGGGACCCACAATATAAAAAAAATGCTTAAAAGGTTAGTTGAAGGATAAGAGGTCTCATCATGAGCTGGCCTATCACGTCCATGAATATCTAGTGGTATGAAATTACCATCATCTGGTCACCAAACTAGGGTAATGGCTCTCAGTTTCATGGTTGAGAGAAAGGGGGTCTCATCATGAGCAAACCTTTTCATTTCCAATAGGTGTTTGTGGGTGACATTGCCATTGTTTGGTCACCAAGCCAGTGAAGTGACCTTCAACCTATCCTTATGATATATTGAAAGAAAATAAAGAAATAAAGATAAAATGCAATTGATGGGCTTGGAAAAAGTGCATTGTAGACGAAGGTACCACACACCCTCTACAAAGGCACCCATGAATGAGACACTATGACCCCTTGTATGTCATGAGCCCTATGCCCATTGAGTCTTGACCCCAACCACTTCATCCACTTTGCATGGCTTAGAGAGGGATCTCTTGGAAACTCTCATTGACCTAGGGAAAGATCTACCCAATAAGACACCTCATCAACCCTCCCATATTCAAGCTTGACAAGTCGCATAGTGTCTTTGAGCAATTAATTGTTTGATATAGTCATATTTCATGCACATTCTTAGATGGATTATTTATTGATTGGATTCACTTATCATGATGTTAAGAATTTATATCCTTGGAGGGCGTGCTCATTTATCTTTGCAGGACCTAGTTGGTGGAAAATTTTGGGAGAACAAGCCTAGCTTGGGTTTCCATGGGGCTTGATGCCCACAAGTGGATGCCAAGGGCCCACATGCCGTATGAGAGAGATCAAACTTGGAAGGCCTTAAATATGACTTGGACGACATAACCTAGCCCCCACATGCCAAATGTTTTTCCTAGGAGAGGCAAAACGTCTCTTCTAGAGGAATGACATCACCTAGGGGGGTTAGGGTTTGGTGGTGTGGTTGATGCATTGGCACTTGAACGTTTTGAGGAGAATTGGGCTTTGTCCATGATGGAAGTAACTTGGATACTTGACATGTGGCTTTGGAAATCCTAGACACCCTCCTCATACACCAAAATGACTTGCTCCTAATTCCAAAACGTTCCCTAAAGGGGTGACAACCTTCTAAAATTAGGGTTTTCTTATGTGCAAAAGTGAAATTTTAAATGAATTTTTTAATATTACTTTGTTAAGGGGGAAAGATTAGGGTTTTTGACCCCTAATCTTTTGGTTTACCCCTTAATTTGTGGACAAGTCACCTTGGTGACATTTTGTATAAATAAGAGATCTGGAGATCTCATTTTAACATAATTCTCTCTCATTATGAGAGGTATTGGTCTGAAATTTTCTCTATCTTTGGTAAGATTGTCTCTTTTAGCTTATTTTTATGGTTATCTCTTGATGTTATGGTTGATGGGAGTGATGTGCTAGCCTTGGAAGGATTTTCTCTTGCTATTGTGGTGGATTATCTTGGCATTTTTCCTTGAATTGGTATGGTTTTTACTCTCATGCTATCATTGTTTCAAGTCAAGTTTATTGTGCTACGAACTAGGTGGGAAGTATAAGGGCATACACCCCCACCATAGTATTCATCACTTTACGCTTCATCTTATTGGTTAAACAAGGGTTTGATAAGAGAAGTATAAGGGCATACACCCTCTTAGCTTAAACCCTAGCTAGAGAAACTTGCCTTTGGAAGTAAAAGGGATTACACCCCCAAGGAGGTAGCTTCTCTAGCTCTTTCTTTTCATTACTCCATTAACCCAATAGTAAAGGCACTAGTCATTTATTATTGCATTGGAGAAATAAAATATTGCATTGGAAAACATGATTTTCGGTCATTTTTACTTCTTGCAAAGTGGATTGTATTCCTTGTGCATTAGGCAACTCACAACCACTAAGGCATACCCATCAAGGGGCTACTTCTTGCTATTGTTATAGAATTACATATTCATCTATTAGGGTTGTAGAAACCCTAAATCATTTGTTTGAATAACTCTCTTATCAACCATTGGATTTTGCTCAAAGTTTGCACACTTATTCTTCTTGGTCCAATGCATGTTTTGGCAAAGTTTGAGGGGGTTTCAGTGGATGATTTTATTTTTGTAATACATTGAATGTTACATCCATAAGGATGATATAATTTGTTGCAGAAAAGTGTTTACAAAAACCTTATCCTTTGTGCTAGAGTATTCGTTTTTCATCTTGAGTTTAGCTAGTCATTTAATAGTCTTTCTCTTACATTTTCTACTTTATCTCTAGCCTTTATTGAGCAGCATATAGTACCATATTATTGTTGATATATACTTTTATATATTTCTGTAAATTATGGACATCAAGCTTAACTTGTTGATCCAACTAACTTATATCATTGCAAAGTGGTTTTTCTTGTGTCTCGGGCAGGTATTTCAACATTTTACATGTTACTCAACATACTCGGCAACCCTTGGACCTTCTCAAGACTTCATTCCACATATTTCACTCCACTTATACTTGACCTCTAGGGGATTCACATCCATTTATCTCCATCTCCATCTCAATCCCCCTAGGTTCACCGAGATCGCATCCCTAGAATGACCTAGTCACACTTGAAGTGTGGGACCTACATCGAGGTGACATTGGGTGTAGGATTCCCAAGTTGTAGAATTTTATTTGTGGTTGGGTCGGACTTTGACCAACCTACAACTTGTGCTATGACATTTTAGCATTGCTTCCAGGGAATATTTTGAATCTTCTTTGTACCCTAACGACACTTTGGTAAGCTATCCCAAAGCCTTTCCCTTAGTTTTCCTAGCAACTCCACCTAAGGGACTTTCCCTTTCCACCCTTATTGATGAGCTCACCTTGAATCTCATTTGGCAACTCTACCTTCCCAGAACCCACTTTTTCCTTATCCTTTTTCCATCCTTGGGTGAGCCTTGAGATTATCTGGCGACTCCATTGAGGTGTTACCCTAAGTAATGGAACCATGGCCTCACGAGACTTACCATGGGCATTCCACAAGGTTTATCCCTCCTTTGATGTTCAGGATATTCATGGATATCCAAATCGTTGCTCCCCAGAGTGGAGGGAAAGTTGCCCCAAATTTGACGGTGATCCATCCCTAACAGTCACCCATGTCATGAATTATATGAAGTATGCTTCAAGCTTGAATGTGCTACATGAAGATGTGTTGATGAAAATTTTTGTGTCTTCGGTGGTATCAAGTCAAAAAGATTGGTTTGCACACACATGTGATCCAAAAAGTATCCCTTCTTCTACAAAGCTTATTGAATAATTTCTCAAGAAATATCGGCTAGCTACTCAATGTTTGCAAGATGATTTCCAAGAGCTCAAACACACTCTTTGTTGAGAAGGTTTTTTGATCGATGATGAGACCATATATGAGCAAAATCTTGAAGAAAATCTCGATGAAGAAGATCCAGATGAGGCATATGATGAAGATGAAGTATTTTCTCTTCCACTTGATGAGGACATCCAGACCTCTTCTCCTCCTAAATATCAAGAAGAGAACATGATGAGTTATAACCCTTTTAAGAACTTTGATGATGCTTTGTTCCATGACTGTGGAAATAAATAAAACTGCCAAAGGGATCTCGATGAAGTTTCTCTTGTAGAAGGTCTGAACGAGACATTTTTCTCTATTGTTCCTTTCGAAGAAGATGAAGTTATCCAGTCTTGTGAAGAAGTAATCATCTTCTATGATGCAAATGAAATCATGGAACAACCCCCAGATACAGTTGATGATCACATTGATGATTTCATACATATTGGGAGATGCAAATGGGATTTGGGTTGTTTCATTTTTTACGATGGTCTTATCTACAACATTGAATGCACATATCGAATAAAGGATACATAAATCATTTCTTCAGAGGATTTCTTTTTACATCCAAATGTTCCATATATGTTCCATCCCGATGATATGGCTACAAATTTTTTCCATCCATTAGAGGACAACCTGACACAATGTTTTCAAGATGATTTTCAGCCACCATACTCAGATTTTGATAGAAACCAGGTCGTGGCCCGCCCACAACAATCTAGGGTCCATACTACCAAACAAAAGTACTTTCATGTTGATAATTTGGGAAGGGATTTGTAGACAAAGAAGAGACGTTTCCTAAGTCCGATGGAGGATTTTTTCTCTAAGGTTGTGCCTTACTCCATTTCCTCTTGTTTGGGAAATCATAGGGTTTTCTTTGGATCTCTTGTCCTTTCTCAGCCTTCAAGGAGAAGTGATCTTCTAAGTGAAGATGAAGACGAGCCGTCATCTATGTATAGTAGCCCGCTTCAAAGATGGATTGATCAGTCTTGTGGCTACTCTTTTAGGCAGGATGATTAGGCTGATGGTTTCTCTTCCTAGTAGGATTTTCTGCCTCCCACCCATATTTATGAGTTTTATTTCATGATCAATTATATGTGTGTTCATACTCATGATTATTATGTGCGTGAACTATATTTGTTGTATTATATGATTAAGCAGAGGGGAAGATACTTTGATGAGATGATCAAATGGTTGCAGTGGTTGTATGACTTCACCTGACATCATCCAACATGTGATCTTTAGGGCCCCAAGGCCCCAGGTAAGTAGGTAAGTCATTTTATTCCTTGCATTTTCATCTTGATTTCTCATATTAGTTTAGATGCATTTCATTCTCATTTTTCTCTTCTTGCATATTGATTTCATGCTTAGCTTAGAAATTTTTGAGAAAATGTCAAAATTTTATTTTTCTAGCTTAGTTGGTTTCGATTATGATCATATGAGAACAAGGATGAATAGGCCATCCTGCACTTGATATTTTGATGTTTCCTTTCATGCACAAGTCTACTAGGAGATGTTGCAGTTCTCATGCACTCTATGGCAAGCACATGTCTCCAAGTAGGAGCCAAATGTTATCCTCATTTTGTGGATAACTAAGGAGATTATGTCTCGAGGCCCTGAGGTTGTATATATGGAGTACCGAGAGACTAGATGACCATCATTACCCTTTTGCACAGATGGAAACCCCTCTCACCACCACAGATGGTCACGGATTTCCAGATGGAATCCACCACATCACCTAGATTTCAGAAGGCAGTGGGCCTTTCTCCATGAGGTACAAGTCAATATTATGGTGAACATCATTTCAATATTTAATCCAGTTGAGTATGTTGTATCTTATATTGCTCTAGATTTCATGATATATGTTTGTACATTATGCATTTTTCCCCGCTTCACCTTGGTGTTTGACCTTGTGCCCTAGTAAGTGGTTTTCCTTGGGAATGGGTTTTCTACTGGGAACTCCCTTAATGAGCCATCTTACCATTCCCGACCATACTTACCACTTTCCATCATTATTCCCCATTTCCTTATCTCTTGGGATTTTAGGGTGTACTGACCTAAGAAGGGGATGTCCCTCATTCTATGGGAAGAAGGGGATGAAGGCCCAGAGGGGTTGAAGTTGGGTAAAATATAAAATCCTTGTATAAACCTTCCAGATGCTTCTCCCAGAGATCACCCAAGAAAGCAATGAAACACTTATTTTTGAGTAAAGAGGACCCACAATATAATAAAGAATGCTTAAAAGGTTACTAGAAGGATAGGAGGTCTCATCAAGAGTCGACCTATCACCTCCATGAATATATAGTGGTATGACAGTATCATCATCTAGTCACCAAACCAGGGTAATGTCTCTCAGTTGCATGGTTGAGAGAAAGGGGGTCTCATCACAAGCCAACCTTCTCATTTCCACTAGGTGCTTGTGGGTGACATTTCCATCATCTGGTCACCACACTAGGGAAATGACCTTCAACCTCTCCTTATGCTACATTGAAATAAAATAAAGAAAGAAAGATAAAAGGCAATTGATTGGCTTGGAAAAAGTGCATTGCGGACGAAGGTACCACACACCCTCTACAAAGGTACCCATGAATGAGACACTACAACCCCTTGTATGTCATGATCCCTATGCCCATTGAGTCTTGACCCCAAACACTTCATCCACTTTACATGGCTTAGAGAGGGATCTCTTGGAAACTCTCCTTGAACTAGGGTAAGATCTACCCAATAGGACACCTCATCAACCCTCCCATATTGAAGCTTGGCAAGTCGCATAGTGTCTTTGAACAATTAATTGTTTGATATTGTGATCTTTAATGCACATGATTAGATGGATTATTTATTGATTCGATTCACTTATCATGATGTTATGACTTGAGATCCTTGGAGGGCATGCTAATTTGTATTTTCAGGACCTAGTTGGTGGACAGTTTTGGGAGAACAAGTCTAGCTTGGGCTTCCATGGGGCTTGAAGCCCACAGGTGGATGCTAAGGGCCTGCATGCCAAATGAGAGAGATCAAACTTGCAAGGCCTTAAAGATGACTTGGAATACATAACCTATCCCCCACATGCCAAATGTTTTTCCTAGGAGAGGCAAAATGTCTCTTCTAGAGGCATGACGTCACCTAGGGGGGTTAGTGTTTGGTGGTGTGGTTGATGCATTGGCACTTGAACGTTTTGAGGATAAGTGGGATTTGACCATGAAGGAAGTAACTTGGATACTTGACATGTGGCTTTGGAAATCCTAGACACCCTTCTCCTACACCAATGACTTGCTCCTAATGCCAAAATGTCCCCTAAAGGGGTGACGTCCTTCTAAAATTAGGGTTTTCTTAAGTGCAAAATTGAAATTTTAAATGAATTGTTTAATATTTATTTTTTAAGTGGGAAATATTAGGGCTATTGACCCCTATCTTGTGGTTTACCCCTTAATTTGTGGACAAGTAACCTTGGTGACATTTTGTATAAATAAGAGGTCATAAGATCTCATTTTAACATAACTCTTCCTCATCGTGAGAAGTATTGGTATGAAAATTTTGCTATCTTTGGCAATATTGTCTCTTTTAGCTCGCGTTTATGGTTATCTCTTGATGTTATGGTTGATGGGAGTGATGTGCTAGACTTAGAAGGATTTTCTCTTGCTATTGTGGTGGATTATCTTGGCATTTTTCCTTGAATTGGTATGGTTTTTACTCTCATGCTATCATTTTCTTCAAGTCAAGGTTATTGTACTAGGATCTAGGTGGGAAGTATAAGGGAATACACCCCCACCATATTCTTCATCACTGTATGCTTCATCTTATTGGTTAAACAAGGGTTTGCTTAGAGAAGTGTAAGGGCATACACCCTTTTAGCTTAAACCCTAGCTAGAGAAACTTGCCTTTGGAAGTAAAAGGGCTTACACCCCCAAGGAGGTAACTTCTCTAGATTTTTATTTTCATGAATCCATTAACCCAATAGTAAAGGCACTAGTCGTTTATTATTGCATTGGAGAAATAAAATATTGCATTGGGAAACATGATTTTCGGTCATTTTTACTTCTTGCAAAGTGGATTGTATCCCTTGTTCCTTGGGCACCTCACAACCACTAAGGCGTCCCCATCAAGGGGATACTTCTTTATTCTTTTATAGAATTACATATTCATCCATTAGAGCTGCAGAAACCCTAACTCATTTTCTTGAATAACTCTCTTATCAACCATTGGATTTTGCTCAAAGTTTGCACACTTATTCTTCTTGGTCCAACGCACGTTTTGCATAGTTTCAGGGGATTTTAGTGGCTGATTTTATTGCTTTAATACATTGAATGTTAGAGCCATAAGGATGATATGATTTTCTACATACAAGTGTTTACAACAATGTTATCCTTTGTGCTAGTTTATTGGTTTTTCATCTTGAGTTTAGCTAGTCTTTTACTAGTCTTTCTCATACATTTTCTACTTGATCTCTAGCATTTATTGAGAATATTATAGTACCATATTATTGCTGATATATATTTTTATATATTGATGTAAATTAAGGACAAAAAGATAATTTTTTTTATCCAACTAACTTATATCATTGCAAAGTGGCTTTTCTTGTGTCTCGAGCAGGTATTTCACCATTTTACTAGTTACTCAACATACTTGGAAACCCTTGGACCTTATCAAGACTTCATTCCACATATTTCACTCCAATTAGAATTGAACTCTAGGGGCTTCACTTCCATTTATCTCCATCTCCATCTCAATCCCCCTAGGGTCACCGGGATCGCCACCCTAGAGTGACCTGGTCACCCTTGAAATGCGAGATCTACATCGAGGTGACATTAGGTGTAGGACTCCCAATTTGTAACACTTGATTTGTGGTTAGGTCGGGATTTTCTCAACCTACAACTTGTTCTATAACACATTCCACATTTTTCTTAATAGATGGGCATTGCCACTATTGTTGTCTACAGAGGATGGGAATTCTTGAGATTGTCAATTTGTTTGTTGCAATTGTGGCTATGGGAAGATTAAGACTTTGTATACAGTGCTTCATAGCATGTTGCAATGTTTCTATTAAATGTTTCGAAAACGAGGTAAGTTGTATTTATGAGTTGTATTTATGCTATAAATGATAACCATACAATTTTGCATTACATTGCACATTCTTTGTTGAGAAAACCCAAACAATAAACATGTTTAACAAAGACGCGAAACACAATCCACATGAACAATGTTGAATCCCAAGCCTTGAGCATAAATAAACATTGATATGATTATTTTTTATTATCGAGAGCCGTCCAAAAACACAATTCAACAACTGAGGTTGGAACTTTGTCTGTCTTCTTGAACGAATTTTATGATTTGATATTTAAATAACCATTAATGATCATTAACAATTTCAATTCCGTATTCATCGGTTCATGTCCATACAGTGACAGTGACAAATTATGTAGCATTTGATATTAATCTAATTAATCTTCAATTCAGGGTTAAATAATCCTTTATAAAGGTTTTTTGAAATTTCATATGAAATTCTTGATCGGGGTCAAAATAAACTCTTGTATGAGAATTTTTTCTGGATAGAGGTTTTTTGAAGTTTCATCTGGAATTCTTTGTCGGGGTCAAAATAAACTCTAGTTTGAGATATTTTTTCCGATAAAGGGTTTAAAATTTACGAATCCTTCTCTCTTTTTGTATGATATTCTATAACTACAATTTTTAGTTACTAAAATCTTTTTATTTTTTATATATTAGGTTTTGGACTTGATGTTATTGGATTAGTCGTTGAATTATATATCATATGATATAATTTTTTTTTTCATATATATATATATATATATATATATTTTTTTTTTTTCTAAAATTTATATATATATATTTTTCCCTCTAGTTATATAGTTATTATGGAAAAAATCAATAACTTCAAAATTACAAAACCAAAAAAATAAAAAATAAATATGTGGAATACCTGTGAGCCTTCATTAGTTCAATAGTTCATCCAAGGCTATTTTACTGGTGGCATCATCGAGTTTTTGTGATTGCAAACAAGTGAATCATTTTTTTCTATAAGGTTGTTTGGTTGGTGCTATCACCAATTTTTTTTGTCTATGGAAATAAGGTTTTACATCATCTTTTTTAACTCAATTCAGCAGTTGATCCAAGGTTATTTAGATGGAGACATCACTAAGTTATTTTATTGCAAAACCAAGTTTTAGATAATCTTTTTATACTCAATTTAATAGCTAATAGGAGGTTATTTGGTTGGTAGCCTCACTAAGTTTTTATAGAACTAGGGTTTCATATCATCTTTTTACTCAATTTAGTAGATGATCCTACAATATTTGGATGGCATCATTGAATTTTTGTGACTACTTAATGTAGAAGGGGGTTTTAGATAAAAAAAAAAAATTATTTACTAAATTTAGAAATTAATCTGAAGCTACCTGGTTGGTGGCATCATCAAGTTTTTTGTTATTGCAGAACCAAGGTTTTATAACATTTTTTTGGCTCAATTCAACAATTGATTTGAATATTTTTGGCTATTTTACTTCAAGCTTTTTTATAACTGTGAAACTAGGGTTTTTAGACCATTTAATTTTGTAAGGTTTCCTAGTTTTTTTCCTAAAGTTTAAACCTTCCTTCAAATCAATGTACTATTCCTTCCTTTGTACTACAACAAGAGATAAAGTAGTACAAAGCTTTTTAGAAGTTGTTGGTACATCATGTACATATCTTCCTCTTACGTTTATCAAGCAAACTTTTAAACATTTTATAGAAACTTCTTGTTTGTGTTTTTGTTTAATTTAATGGACTCATCTTACAATGCACATCTAATTGTGCACTTTGCATATGAGAACAATCTTCTTTCAATTATCCCGTCAATAAGATTGAATTTTGGCTATTAATGATTTATAAAGGACATAGATGATGGATTTAAAGTAGAATCGTCTAAGTTATTCTAATGTGAAGTGTTGTTCTAATCTTGTAGTTGGTTCATAGTAACAATTGCGGGCCTATCACCACTTGTTCTCACGAGAAAGCTAAGTATTTTGTCACCCCTTCTTTGATAAGAATCATACTCATTGTATGCATGGGTCTTTTTCATTACTTTATATAGAGTATTCTCAATATTATGTTTCAATGGATTAGCTTTCCCATAAGGACAAATTGTATATAACTATAAGATTTTATTTGGTTTTAATTATGATAAAGGTGATAGTATTTTAAAAAAACCCTATATTTTGGTTTTTATTGTGCATTATCAAGAAAGTCTTCTTTCAAAAGAAAAAGGTATCATATAAATATTATATAAATTGTTTTTATATTGGGACATTTTTTATTTAATAATTTATTAAATAATAATTGAAAATATTAATATGGAATTTTAATTTTAATTAAATAAAATTTTAAATAAAAAAATACTCAAATATCTAATTTGAATTAGTTTGGATGGATTTTGTATTAATCAAAATTAAATATTAACTTATTAATAAAATAATGGTTTTGTTTTTGGCAAATAAACATGACAAACTTACACTAATTTAAAACAAAATGTACACACATAGAAGGTTGGGATATCCTCTTATTCAAGTTTGAGGATCCAAAATATCCAAACTATTGAAACAAGGTAGCTTGATTTTAATATCACATAAACAGTGAGCTTGTCCAATAATTTACAATGTAAATTTACCAACCAAAACATGTATATAAGAATTATATTATATAGTATCACAAAATAAATAGTGATAGAAATTATTTTCATTGGTTATAAAAATTTTCATCAAAACAATTGATACAAAGAAACAAAACTAGAACCCTGTTGAATATTAATCTAGATTACCATAAACTTGTTTCACAAAAAATAATGAATAACTCAAATTGTGTCGGAAATCTTTAAAAAGATCAACTTCATTGAAAATTTCTATAGTGAATGACACTATCACCTTTGTCTACCATAGGTGGAGGTCCTAAATGGAGGAACATTAATGGGACTATTGCTCAATCTAGAAGTGAATAATGTACCATGAGATCATTCACATAGAACCAAGGATAGAAAAGACACATAGAGGGATATGAGAGGCACAAGAACCTTGATAGAAATAGTCACACAAATGAGCATGGTAGTTTTGAAGTGATGTTAGATGGTTCAATATAAGATTGCTTACTTTATTATAAACAACTACGATAAATGGAGGAATACAATTGGAAGGATTGGTAGCATTAGCAAACTATCTCCCTCTAATAAATTATGTCCCAAACTAACCAATATTTACATAAATTTTTTTATGAATGTCAATGTAAGACACCCAACCCCCTAAGTATCTTTTTAAGGGATGGAGAAATTTTTTCTTTTCCTCAACCATCTCAGAGCTTCATCTGGAGGGTACAATCATCTTCTACTCTTCAAGAGATTTCCAACGATTGTATCCATGCTCAAGTACATATGTTTCTCATTCATCTTTTTCATCTCATTACCCTCTCAGGCAATCCTCTGGTCATCCCCCAATCTCCCTATGTGCGCGAAGGCACTTAGAAATCAAACTCCATCTTCATAACATTATTGCCACACAACAATATTTTTTTCCATCTAGACAATGCGTTCAAGTATCTTCCGCGTGGACCCTTGAAAACATCCCTCTCTGCAACACTATAAGACTGGGTACAATCTACTGGAAACTCTGTAATGCAACCCCCCAAGCCTCAGCTCGATATTTTCCAATGTTATCCACTATCCTTTCTAACCATTTAGTCAAAAATATCATAAATTCACCCAAGAAAATTTCATGAATATTTGTGAACACATACCTTTGCAACCCTAGTTTATCGCTAGGTTATGAGTTCCTATTATGTTCTCTAGCAAATTCTCATTGCCTCCTCTCTAGCCATTTTGTGATTTCTTCCTTATTTGGCCTCCAAAACATTCCCCTCGATTAACTTTCCTGGTCTCAACAAAAGAACCATTTGTTGTTACGCATTGGGAAGACCCAAGGTTAATCATCAATATACCAAAAAAACCCTTAGACACCGACCCTTTCGACATCAACTGCAAGCAAGTGAAGTCTCACCCAAGGCATCTAGAGGGGCTGCAATAACCAAGGTTTGTAATGATGAGTGGAAGTGAGGCATTCAACATGTCCTTACTAACCATCTACTCATGTGTGCAGTTTCCATTAGTTAACAATTACTTAGCACTCAATATATTCTATGAGTGACATTCTCCCACTTAGCATTCACTCAATTACCAACTACTTCAGTGCACAACATTATAGCATCATATATAAATAACACATTCAACATACTCAAGAATTTATCATCCTTGCACCATAACATTAACATCATAACATGAAAAGACAACACATCAAAACACACAAGTTTAACTTGGTTCACCCAACTTGGGATATGTCCACAATGAATGGATTCTTATATTATTCATTGATAATCTTCTTACAGCTGCACACTATGTTACAAAATATGCAACAATAACATTACACAAACATGCCTAATCATTCTTCTACAATACGAGCTTCACTCCTCAGAACTTCTCCAAAACCTGAATCAACTTACCCAAAAAGTGCTAAACACTTCTCACATGTCAAACATTTGGAACCCATAACCTCTCTAGTCAAAAACCCATTACATATTTGTACATAAAAATAGGGCTAAGCCTATTACAATGTGGAAAAATGTCCCAAAATCCTAACTACTTTCTTCCCTTTGAGTGCCACTTTGTCGTGCTTCCTTCTATCGTGCGCTTTGACTCCTTAAATTTCACTCCTATTACATGCTCTGGTCCATCTTCTAACTTTATTTTATTCTTTGACTTCTTCTGGTGCATATCCCAAAACTTAACCAAAATGCCTATCCAACAACAACCATTGAAATACACGAGCATTTTTTAACTAGCTCACACAACCATCTAACCAAATCCAATGTTGATCCATCTATATTTTCTTCTTCTTTAGGTGATCGTAAACAATTGAAAGAAATGTTGTACATAGGTTAAGTCATGACATTGATCATCACTTATGTATAAGAAGTGATACTCCTTCAATATAACTATGTTTTATTCATTACTATCTGACCCATGATTGTATGTGATATGGACCATTATGCTTACTTTCTCCAAGTGATAATATTGACTTTGAATCTCATTTTGTGGTTGAAGGGTGTAGTTTAAAAAAAAATCAATCATTGATAAAAACATACCAATGAGAAATGTATCTCTGCATATTCTAAATTGCTCCTCCTACCATTGAGCCACATGGACTTGTTGAACATATTTTCATGTATTTTTGAAGAAATCCTTGATGAAGTCACATACTCATACCTAGGAAGTCACTAATTGTATCATTTTTCTTTCCCACCCTTCATCAATATCATACATGACATATTTAAAGCTTTGCAAGTCAACCTCTTTCCTCCCCAATTCATACTCATCGCTTACATGGATGCACTTGATCAGTAATTCCATTCCGCCACACCTGTAGCATGTCTTGTATAAGCAATATTTTTGATAGAATGTACAAACCTCTGCCATTGTACACAAGATGTTGTGAATACAGTCTCTAGACGATGACACCGACAATATAAATGAGCATTCTTGCACAAGGGTGTTATGCAATACACGATATGTGTGTGTGTGTGTGTGTGTGCACATGTGTGTTTCATAATAATAACCATACTCAATGTGGTATCTGCAAAAACATGTATTACATATTGCGTTTATTCAAACATACCAAGGCTTGTATTTATGGGAATATCTTTGGCCCAAGTTAAGTGCACTATGTACAGTCTTGAATCTCTCATACAATTGTGTTTGTGTCATGTCAAGAAAGTGTTTAATGTGGGGTTTATGGTCCCTAGATACCATTCTCAATTTTAGTACATCTTTTTGGTTGGAAGAAGGCTTAGTGTTCTCATGCCAGAAATCCTATACTAGTCCCTTAACTAGTCCAATTAACTTCATGTCATAATGAGGTAGCCTACCAGTGAAGGCCCACAAATATGTTAGGACACCTATGTCGAGGCTATCTCGTCTATTAGAATACTTCCTAATGGTTTTGATATTTCATTTCATGAGATGAGAGGTTTGTTGGAGAAAATGATGTTTTCTTGTGATTTTGACAAGACATGGTGGGATGCATTACGATCTTTAGAATGAATTTTCTTACCAATTTTTTGAAAAGCATCCACAAGGTTTCTAACAATATGATGACTTGTTTCTAATATTTTGAATTTTTTAATTCCTAATGTTCTCCTAACAATGATCGAACTTCTAGATTTTAACAAAGCCAAAAATAACTGACATTTAGTGGCATCATATTTTGGTTCAAAATATTCTTTCATCATTTTATAAGATTTATAATGAATAATTAGGTTAGATAACTTACCTCCAAGTGATGCTAGACTACTTTCATCCACCTGAATGAATTTAAGAGTTCTTTKTCRCACATTKCTCAATCTAGGTAGGGATTATGAACCCATATTCTGACAATTTTGACCTCCCTATTGTGGAGTTACAAGCGTAGTGGTTATTTCCCCTTCAATCACTAGCAAATCAGTCCTGGGAGGAGAGTGGAAATACCTATGACTAGTTTATGGAATGTCTAATTGTCCAACAAGTGATTGCACTATATGAACTTCTTCACCATAAGGTTGTGCACTAGTTTCCTCTCTAATTTCATCCATTGTATAATCAACTCCAAGAAAATCCTCCATCATCTGGTCATCCACAACAACTTGTCTTGATGAGATAGTGATTAGAGGTTCAATAGAAATATGAACTGGATTTGAATCTAATGTAATACTGTGTTTTTCTTATGCTAATGGAGGAAAACAA
>JASDQU010109370.1:126017-137675 GCA_032191745.1 Picea mariana
TTCTTTGTCTTTTCGGTGTCCTTCTTTGCTTGCGGCTTGGACTGGTTGTCCTGATACTATCCATCTTTGCTCTGTCCTTTTTTCTATGGGTTGGGGCCGCCCTTTCCTGACTTTTGTTGTGAGGGGTTCCCCGACTCAAATTGTCAAGTCTTTTGTTTGAGCTTCTGCTCGATTTTGACGACATATCGGTAGGTTGCACCCAAGGATGAGATGTCTAGAAATTCCATTTCATTCTAGATGTATCTATGCATAGCATCGCGATACTTGAGCACCATATGTCTCTCTGAAAATTTGATACCCAGCTTGGTGTGCAAGGTATGGAAGATATTTGTGAAATCTGGCAATACTTGGTCTCTTTCTTGCCGCAGTGTGGTCCATTTGGTATACAAGTCGTCACAACTTATGACAGGGTAGTATTGTTCCTTAATAGCATCCCTGAAGGATTCCCAGGTGGTCGTGACTATAAATAATGAGGGTTCCTCTATTTCCTTTTGCTCACAGAAAGTTTCCCACCAATCTTTGACATGGGGAATGACTTTGAGGAGCACAAAAGTAATATTTTCTCTATTTGAAAACTTATGGACATAGAAATACCCTTCTAGTAGATCCAACCACTTGTCTACAGCATCTGCGTCTATCTAACCTTCAAATATAGGAATATCAAAGTTTATTTGTACCTTGAAGGGGGCGGTGCCTCTGCTCGAAGAAGATGTGTCGCCTATTGGTAGTCGTTGAAGGATTTGTGTGAAATTATCCATCATCTCGTTCCTCTGTTGCATAAGGGATTCCTCAATCAACAGTTTGAAAGGATCTCCTGTCTCATCATCTTTCTTTTCTCCTTCCATGAGAGGTTTCTTGGGTGTGCAAGAGCTTTTGTCCTCAAGAGAAACAAGCTCGAGACCCAAATCTTTGTATTTTGACCTCATTGGGGACATGCATTAAGACGGCAAGGAGAATATCGCTCTGATACCACTGATCCGGATTTTATGAGAAGAATGAAATGACTACAGATTATTACCAGATTCTTAACACAGAATAACAAAAATACAGTAAAACTGGTTTTCTATTCAATAAGGAAATAAGTTGAAACTGTAAAATGTAGTGGAAAACAAGTTTGTTGGAATGGTGGTGGCCTATCTCTGAGAAGAGATGTGACAGCTGTGTTCATTCACAAGAAGATGATTACCATGAGGCTCTCACGGCCTTTTTACAATAAACAGGAGTTTCAAAAACCCTAAACATCCAAAAACCTAACCCTAGGAGATGAAGCGCCAAAAGTCATGTGGGCCCCATTTGGGTAAGTCAGTACATCAACTTCCTAGGGTCATAACTTTTGCATACGATCTTCGTTTTAGGCGTATGATAGCCCATTGGAAAAATCTATCTGAGGAATACAACAGTTGCACAAAATTTTATGGAACATACCCCAAAAAACGTCGTTTAGGGCCTCAAAACGGCTCCGGAAGTTCAGGACTTGAAAAACTGCTAAAAATAATAAATTATCAAAATTGCTAGAAAGCTATTTTGAGCCAGCTAGAAAAGGTGGGTGGCCATCGATATCCACTTGGATCATTTGGATCTGCAAATATGCAACAACCAAAGTATGAGAAAGACGACCCTAACAAACAGCTTCCTGAAAACTAGTCTAAGCCATAGGAAAAGAAGGGTCACGGGAAGACAAAGAAGGACACCAAAAAATGGTGTGAATTCCACAAAATCCCCTGGAACAACACCGATGAATGTCACTCAAAACAATCATTGGTGTCTGATATCAAAGACAAGGAGCCAAACCCTGATTTAGAATCTAATTCAAAAAATACTGATAGAAGACAGATCATCGGCATAGACCCCATTGTTATTGTTGTCACCATAGCAATTCAACCAGAAGAACCCATAGATCCTGAAGAGGGGGAGCACATTTTTCATTCACATATGTGGGTGAAGGGGACTCCACTTCATTTTATTGTTGATAGCGGAAGCTAGAAGAACCTCACCTCAGCAGAGGTCGTCAAAGAGTTGGGATTGTCGACAACACCACACCTGCAACCATACAACATCAGGTGGCTTCGCCAGGGACAAGATCTCTGTGTCATCCAACAGTGTCAATTGTCATACGACATCCAAGCCTTCAAGGATGAGGTATTATGTGATGTTTTCCCATTGGATGTCTTTGGTGTTCTCTTGGACCAGCCATATATGTGGAAATGCCATGTTGTTTATGAATCTCGACCCCACAGTGTCATTGTTTCTCTGGGGGGTCATCTCTACAGAATACCAAAGGTAGTTATGACTATTGTTCCACCTAAACAATGACGCAAGGTAGTATCTTATACTACAAAATTCATCTTCTTCACAATCTGTTCAAAAGGTGAACAAAAGGAAACTGCAACCACTACAACCTCGCCCCAAGAACCTTCTATCCAAAAAAAGAAGGTCGACAAGGTTGCAACAAATAAAAATGATTCCTTATGCACACAATCCTCTCATATATCTCAACTGGTGGAAAAAACTCATCCTCGCCAACAACAGATTCGTGACAGCCTTCCACAAACCAGACAACGTGACGTCTCCAGCAAGGCAAGCAACTCACCAAGATTCAGATTCAACAAATGCTTCCCTCTCTCCCCAGGAACTCAACGCAGTGGAGACCATTGAGTCCTAAGGAGGGAGGATTGATCCAGTTGGATCTTAGTGGCCACCAACCTATTCCACGGGCTCGAAAAACAATTTTCCATCTTGGCAGTTTTTCAACAGTTTTTCGGGTTCCAAACTTCTGAGGTTGTTTTGAGGCCCTAAATGACGTTTTTTGGGGATTTGGGGCCTAGGAAAATGCTAAAGGAATTAACTTGGGCCAGTTGAAATCCATTTTTCTCAGTTATACCTTTCCAACGGTGTATCGAGCGCCCCTAACGGAGATCATATGCAAAAGTTACGACCCCAAGAAGTTGACGTATCAACTACCCCCGTCTAGGCCCACAAACCTTTTGGATTTTCATCTTCCGGGGTTAGGGTTTTGGATTTTAATTATTTTAAAAAGGCCTTTGGAGCCTCATTTTAACAATCATCTTCTTGCGAATGCGAGTAGCCGTCACATCTCTTCTCAAAGATAAACTTCCATCATTCTAGCGATTTTTTCAGTCTGTATTTTTATAGTCTTTGTACATTTTCGCTCATTAATACAAAATTGTGTATTACTGTATATATGTGCCTCTAGTTATATTTCTGATATATATGTGTTACATTATTGTCTCTCTCTCAATATATTTGTATATTTTTGTGTTATATCTCCGCTCTCATTTTGTGCCGAAAATAATCCGGATTAATAGCATCATATATAAATAACACATTCAACATACTCAAAAATTTATCATCATTGCACCATAACATTAACAACATAACATGCAAAGGAAACACATCACAACACATAGGTTTAACATGGTTCACCCAACTTGGGATATGTCCACTATGACTGGCTTCTTATATTATTCATTTATAATCTTCGTATAGTTGCACATTATGCTGCAAAATATGCAACAGTAACATTAACCAAACATGCCTAGTCATTCTGCTACACAGTGTGAGATTCACTTCTCATTCATACCTCAAAACTTCTCCAAAACTCGACTCAACTTACCTAAAAACAACAAAACACTTCTCACATGTCAAACATTCGTAACCCAAAACATCTCTACCCAAAAACCCATTACATATTTATACATAAAAATAGGCCTAAGCCTATTACAATGTGGACAAAATGTCCCAAAATCCTAACTACTTTCCGCCTTTTGAGCGCCACTCCATCTCGCTTCCTTCTATATCGTGCTTTGACTCCTTAAATTTCACTCATGTTGCACACTCCAGTCCATCTTCTAACTTTATTTTATTCTTTGACTTCTTCTGGCTCATATCCAAAAACGTAACCAAAATTTCTATCCAACAACAACCATTGAAACACACAAGCATTTTTGAACTATCTCGCACAACCATCTGACCAAATCCAATGTTGATCCATCTATATGTTCTTCTCTTTTAGGTGATCGTAAAACAACTAAAAGCAATGTTGTACATAGGTTAAGTCATGGCAYCGATCGTCACTTATGTATAAGAAGTGATACTCCTTCAATATAACTCTGTTTTATTCATTACTATCTGACCCATGCTTGTATGTGAAATGAACCATTATGTTGACTTTCTCTGAGTCATAATATTGACTTTGAATCTCATTTTGTGGTTGAAGGGTGTAGTTCTCAAAAACATCAACCACTGATAAGACAATACCAACGGGAAATGTATCTCTACATATTCTAAATTGCTAGTCCTGCCATTGAGCCACATGGACATGTTGAACATATTGTCATGTATTTTTGAAGAAGTCCTTGATGAAGTCACATATTCGTACCTCAGAAGTCACCAATTGTATATTTTTTCTTTCCCATCCTTCATCAATATCATACGTGATATATTTAAAGCTTTGCAAGTCAACTTCCTTCCTCCCCAATTCATACTCATTGCTTACATGGATGCACTTGCTCAGTAATTCCATTCTACCACACCTGTAGCATGTCCTGTATAAGAATTATTTTTGATAGAATGTATACCCCTTTGGAATTGTACACAATATGTTGTGAATAAAGTCTCTAGACAATAACACCGACAATATAACTAAGCATTCTTGCACAAGGGTGTTATGCAATACACAATATATATATATATATATATATATATATATATTTGTGTGTGTGTGTGTTATAATAATAACCATACTCAATGTGGTATCTACAAAAACATGTATTACATATTTATTCAAACATACCAAGGCTTGTATTTATGGAAATATCTTTGGCCCAAGTAAGTGCACTATGTACAGTCACGAATATCTCATAGAATTATGTTTGTGTCATGTCAAGAAAGTGTTTAATGTGTGGTTCATGGTCCCTATATCCCATTCTCAATTTTAGTACATCTTTTTTGTTGGAAGAAGGCTTTGTGTTATCATGCCAGAAATCCTATACTAGTCCCTTAACTAGTCCAATTAAATTCATGTCAGAATGAGKTAGCCTACTAGTGACGGCCCAGAAATTTGTTAGGCCATCCATGTCGATGATATCTCGTCTATTAGAATACTTCTTAATGGTTTTGATATTTCATTTCATGAGATGAGAGGTTTGTTGGAACAAATGATGTTTTCTTGTGATTTTGCTAACAATTGATTTTGACAAGACATGTCGGATTGCATTACAATCTTTAGAATGAGTTTTCTTACCAATTTTTTTAAAAGCATCCACAAAGTTTCTAACAATATGATTACTTTTTTCTAATACTTTGACTATTTTAATGCCTAATATTCTCCTAACAATGATCAAACTTATAGATTTTAACAGAGCCAAAAATAAGTGACATTTAGTGGCATCAGATTTTGGTTCAAAATATTCTTTAATCATTTTATAATATTGATAATGAATATTCAGGTTAGATAACTTACCTCCAAGTGATGCTAGACCACTTTCATCCACCTGAATRCATTTAGGAGTTCTTTKYYGCACACTACTCAATCTAGGTAGGGATTATGAASCCATATTCTAACAATTTTGACCTCCCTAATGTGRAGTTACAAGCATAGTAGTTATTTCCYCTTCAATCACTAGCAAGTAAGTCATGAGAGGAGAGTGTACATGCCCATGTCTAGTGTATGGAATGTCTAATTGTCCAACAAGAGGTTGCACTACAAGAACTTCTTCACCATAAGGATGTGCACTAGTTTCCTCTCTAATTTCATCCATTGTATAATCAACTCCAAGAAAATCCTACATCATCTAGTCATCCACAACAACTTGTCTTGATGAGATAGTGATTGGAGGTTCAATATAAATATAAATTGGTTGGAAGAAGGCGTAGTGTTATCTTTCTAGAATGATGTGTGTGTGTGTGTGTGTGTGTGTGTGTGTGTGTGTGTGTTATAATAATAACCATACTCAATGTGGTATCTACAAAAACATGTATTACATATTGTGTTTATTCAAACATACCAAGGCTTGTATTTATGGAAATATCCTTGGCCCAAGTTAAGTGCACTCTGTACAGTCCTGAATCTCTCATAGAATTATGCTTGTGTCATGTCAAGAAAGTGTTTAATGTGGGGTTCATGGTCCCTATATCCCATTCTCAATTTTAGTACATATTTTTTGTTGGAAGAAGGCTTAGTGTTCTCTTTCCAGAAATCCTATACTAATCCCTTAACTAGTCCAATTAACTTCACGTCAGAAGGAGGTAGCCTACCAGTGAAGGCTCACAAATTTGTTAGGCCACCTATGTTGAGGCTATCTCATCTATTATAATACTTCTGAATGGTTTTGATATTTCATTTCATGAGATGAGAGGTTTGCTGGAACAAATGATGTTTTCTTGTGATTTTTCTAACAATTGATTTTGACAAGACATGTCAGGCTACATTACAATCTTTAGAATGAGGTTTTTTACCAATTTTTTGAAAATAATCCACAATGTTTCTAACAATATGATGACTTGTTTCTAATAATTTGACCATTTTAATGCGTAATATTTTCCTAACAATGATCGAACTTCTAGGTTTTAAGAAATCCAAAAATAACTCACATTTAGTGGCATCCGATTTTTGTTCAAATTATTCTTTAATCATTTTATAAGATTGATAACGAATAGTCAGGTTAGATAACTTACCTCCAAGTGATGCTAGACCACTTTCATCCACTTGAATTCATTTAGGATTTCTTCGCCCACACAATGCTCAATGTAAGTAGGGATTATGAACCCATATTCTGACAATTTTGACCTCCCTATTGTGGAGTTACAAGCATAGTTGATCTGAAATGATCTTTTAAGACTATGGTTAAGTTTTAAAGCATGAGTTCATTAACCATTTAGGAATTGAATATAGAAGAAGAAATTAATGATATAACATGGCATCCATAATAAGAAATGAATATCTGAAAGTAAGCAAAAAGAATCAACAAACCATAACAAAAAAGTTGTTAACAGAGTTCGACAAGATTGCCTATGTCTCTGGGCCTTTGTCTCAGTGGGTGAGGCTTTATTATTTCTCTTAAATTATTCAAAAGTACATTAGAAAAGTATCAATTGGATTACAAGATGGTATGGTTGTTTTCTTCTTGACCTCAAGAAGCCAACACAACCGACGACACTGAAAACAGTTGAGTGAAGCTCCCGGAATTGGCCCGCAAAGTTCCTCTCCTCAATGGCTTCCTTACATAAAAACGACTTTGGCTTCACAGTTCTACAACATTTATCCTCTTCTGAATATGTCTAAGGTTTCCAAGAACCCTTGGTTTATATACATTTGGAGTAGGCATCATTCTCCCAACTTCCTCACAAGATCTGGCCTCAAATCGAGCTCCAGATCTCACAAAAATGGCCAAAATCTATTACAAACAGGCTAAAATCAACATAAAAATCATATAATAAGGTTAAAAACCCAAATTTGGGAACATGCAAGCGCATAGCCCCTTTTTTCCTGGCTCCTGGTCACATGGGGCATGACTATGTGTCCTCGGACTAGTCCTAGCACGTTGGCCCCTCTGGTCTTTACTCCTGGTCTTATGGCTTGGGCCATATGGCCGCGCCCTAAGTCTCCATGCACCTGCTCTGTTGTAGCCCCTAGTCCTTAGCCCCTGTTCAGTTGGGGCTGGCCCCTGCTGACCAAGGCTTGTCCAGAAATATGTGCCACTTGCTAATTGAAAACCAAATTCGTTGGTTTATAGTTAAGCTTTGCCACATAGTTCGATCGGCATGCCTGCTTATCCGAAGTCTCTAGCACCTACAAAGGTCACGAGATCGAATCCCTCGGAGCCATAAAAAAATTTTAAACTACCCATCCTTGGAAAAATCCAGGGTGCCATGTGGCACCCTTTAATTGGGCCACGTGCCGCCTCGAGATTGGCCCATATTGTCTAGCCACTAGCATAATCAACGTACGTTCAACGAGCCACATCATTGTCGTACTTCCTAGTCAATTTCCATGTCAGCTTCTGTACAGCCACATCACATGCACAGTCACCTGCCACGTCACCTGTCGTACAACCACGTTTCGTGCCATGTCACATCCATATTGTACAATCATACTGCCACATCAACATTCATACAACCTAGATTTCATTTATACTGCCACGTGTCATCTTGTCATTGGGCCACATCATGTACGAACTGCCACGTGTCATCTGTATAGTGCCACGTGTCAAATCCATATATGTGCCAACTCAGCCAAAAAACGTCGAATTTGAGTGACACATGTCACCTCCTGGGGATTCCACATCAGCATGATGATGTCATCCTGATGTCACCTATCATACTGTTGACATCAACGTTGACATTGACTGTTGACTTTGACCAGTTGACTTTTTGTCTGTGTGGGAATTCGTTCAGAACGAGATAACTTTCACATACGATGTCTATTTGAGGAAAGACATATATGGTTGGAATCAGCGCGACGAGACAGATGCAATGGCGTTATTTGCGACCGATTCCGAGAACTTGATTTTCATGCCTTCTTAGATCGATTTTGGATCACACCTCCCCACTAAGACCTTTTGGTCCTCCAAAAGGGTACTAACCAGTCATCAAGTGTGGGATAGGCCACCCCACTTGTTTTCTATCTTTAAAATTTTTCCTATGCACTTGTCTCATCAAGATCAATTGCAAAAAAAACATGACAACTGACAACATATTGTTAGCCACTTGTACTCTTTCACATCTTACTGAAGCCACTACCATCCATGTTGAAAACATTAGCAATGATAACATCAGAAATATGAATACAAATGAGCTAATATGTTTGTAGTACTTGCACGACATTAGCTTATCTTGAAGCAAAGTATGATTGAACTTCCATTCTACAATCAACTCATGTTCATGCTTAAGATCATTTGCTTGATTTGGCACGAGTATAGGTGTGTTTCTTTTATAAGTTGTCTTCCTTAATTGTTCCATTGTTTGTAGAGATTGATTTTCTTTTAAGTGATGAGCATGTATAACATATTCACTGCCTTCTTTGATTAAGTGATATTGATTTTGTTCCCTGTAGAAGATTGCTTTGTGATCATACAAATAAGGACTGCCTAAGACCATTCCACATTCATTGAGTGGCACCACATCACACGTTACCTCATCCAAAAATTTTGATGAAATTGCAAACTTTAAAGTGCATTGCTTTGTTATGTGCAATTTATGAGTGTTGCTTCTCCATTTAAGTGAGTAAGGTTTATGATGAAGCTTAGTGTTTAATCCCAATTGTTTAACCACTTCCTCTGAAACCAAGTTAGATTGAGATCCACTATCTATCAATGTGTCGACCATAGTATGCTTCATTATGACCCTTATGTGAAACAATTTACTTCTAGAATCATATCCATCACCAATTTTACCTGTCAAACCAACTGCTGTGATTTTAGACTCATCACCCGAATCTGATCCCAATTATGTTGGTCGTGTTGTTGTTGCAACTGTTTGCCTCCCTTTCCTCTCTTTGAACCATTTTGGTCTCTTTTCAGGATGCAATTTTCAGCAATGGTCATCATCATGCCCTTCTTTCTTGCAATGTTTGAAAGAGAGTTTCTCTTCCCTTCTTGTCATTGAATTTGCTTTCTTGCCATTCCCCTTCCTTTTGTCCTCTTTTCTTGAAGACAATTCCCCTGATACACCAACTCTTGTTTTACCTAACTCAATATATGTTGCTTGAACAAAAACCTCATCAAGAATAGTAGGTCCAAACATAAATATAGTGTTACGAATGTGTGAAGGTAAACCTCCTATATACTTCATAATAGTTTCTTGGGTATGTAATGGAATGTCTAACATTACAACCATCTTACAAAATTCATTTGTGTATTCCTGCATTGTTTGTTCCTTTCTTAGTTTAATACCTTGCCATTCAATTAAATCCTTCTCTTTATAACCCAAAGGATAAAAAAAAATTTAAGTGCAGAAACAAAACCTTGCCATGATGGAAAAACATTACCCACCTGTTGTGTGCCATTTTGCAACTTGCTTGGCCACCAGATGAGTGTTGTGCCTACAAGTTGAAGTGATGCCAATTTTATTTGAGTTGCCTCATCCTTGACTTGTTGCACACTACAATAAACTTCCATATTTCTGACCCAGTTATCAAGCCTCTCTGCATTGACTTCACCATCATACATGGGTAATTCAAACTTCACATCAAGATTAAGTAAAGACATATCGTGTTTATGTTTATGGGAATGTTTTCTTGTGGTGGATTTGGAACTTGTACTTGAAGAAGAAGAAGTTGATGGAGATGAAGGAGGTAAAGGAGGAGGTTTAGGAGGATCCTCTCCTTCTTCACTTTTGTCTTTTGAAGATTCACCTAGAATCGGTCTCTTTCGATCCAAGTAATCATCATATAAAACCTTTACCATATCCAACATGGAAAAGAAGCTCTTTTGAAACTCTATCTCGTTATGAGAAAGTCCCTCTTCCGATGCCATATTCTCACTTTGATAAGTCCTCTTTCTCAATCCAATCTTAGGATTCTCTTCGACAAGCTCGCCTTCACCACGATTCAACTTTTCCCTGGTAATTATGCAAACTCGAAAACCAACCATCAACCTTCTCTGATACCACTTGATCCGAAATGATCTTTTAAGACTATGGTTAAGTTTTAAATCATGAGCTCATTAACCATTTAGGAATTGAAGAAAGAGGAAGAAATTAATGATATAACATGGAAGACATAATAAGAAATGCATATCTGAAAGTAAGCACAAAGAATCAACAAATCATAACAACAAAGTTGTTAACGGAGTTCGGTAAGATTTCCCACATCTTTGGGCCTTTGTCTCAATGAGTGAGGCTTTATTATTTCTCTTCAATGCTTCAAAAGTACATCAGAAAAGTGTCAATTGGATTACAATCTGGTTTGGCTGTGTTCTACTCGACCTCAAGAATGCAACACAATTGATGGCACATAAAACGGTTGAGCAAAGCTCCCAGAATTGACTCGCAAAGTTCCTCTCCTCAATGGCTTCCCTACATAAAAATGACTTTGGCTTCACAATTATACAAAATTTTTCCTCTTCTGAACCTGTCTAAGGTTTCCAAGAACCCTTAGTTTATATAGATTTGGAGTGGGAATCATTCTCCCAACTTCCTCCCAAGATCTGGCCTCAAATTGGGCTCTAGATCTCCCAAAAATGGCCAAAATCCATTACAAACACGCTAAAATCAGCATAAAAATTATACAATAAGGTTAAAAACCAAAATTTGGGTAAATTCAAGCGCACAACCCCCTTTTTCCTGACTCTTGGTTGCATGGGGCATGACCATGTGTCCTCGAGCTAGTCTTAACACAATGGCCCCTCCGGTCTTTTCTCCTGGTCTTATGGCTTGGGCCATATGGCCACACCTTAAGTATCCAAGCACCCGCTCTATTGTAGCCCCTTGTCTTTAGCCCCTGGTCGGTCAGGGTTGGCCCCTGTCGACCGGGGATTATCCCAAAATCAGTGCCACACGCTAATTGAAAAACAAATTCGTTGGTTTATAGTTAATCTCTACCACATATTATGATCGGTCTGCCTACTTACCTGAAGTATCTAGCACCTACGGAGGTCATGGGATCGAATCCCCCAGAGCCATAACAAATTTTTAAACTAG
>JASDQU010109371.1:9637-20721 GCA_032191745.1 Picea mariana
CCAAGGATGAACACCATGTACAATTATGAATGGTATTTGTAAACATATTAACATATATCTCTTATATAAATGGCTTCACACACACTACCAACAAGTAACCTAGGCATGTTCAACTTAACAAAGTTCTAGGTGGGAATGGTTTTGAACGAAGGTGGTCCATTTCCAAGCCAACGTCTTGAAAATTCTAGATTTGTATGCAAGTCAAGGATGAAAGAAGGCACAAAAGTCACTAAGGGAGCTACACTATTCCAGTTAGCTAAAGTAGAGACCTCAACTACAATAAATGAAATTGTGATCAACCTTTGTATGAAATGTTTGAACAATGAGAGTATCAGCTTGCTATCAATCACTATTGGGTATACACACTATACTGGTTTCATAGGAATGATTGAACTTGGTCATTGAAAAATAAAACTAGAGAATAAAGGTTGCCTCTTTCTAAAATGAATGCAAATAATGAACATGTTAAAACCATTCCATACTTCTTTGAAACTCAACTTTGAGTTGCAAACCATTTTGCATGAGTCTCATAGGGTTTCTAACAAGCCACGAGTTCAAGGAATATAGGCGAAATGTTATCAATAGTAAATTCACTCTAACAACCAAAAATCATAAAAGGAAAAAGTTTGCATGTTTACTATTCAAGGAAAAAGATAAAGGGCTTACTATGAAAGAAATGGACATCCAAGAACTACTAGTTGCACCAACTTCTTCCAAGGAAGTAAGATTTAGCTTAAACTATGCCAAAGGACTTGAACCAGAATGCAAAATACTCCATAGACCCTACCATTAAGTTATGCAAGGGTGGCTACAAACTTGAATTCCCACAACCACAACACTCAAGTTAGGAAAAAGGGTTTGGGCCTTAAATTATCCTAATTAGGCACTCAAAGATAAGAAAGGAGGAGGATCATGCATGCAATGAGAGAAATAGAGGAACAAAATGCAACATTAAACCTAAGCAACAGTGTAAATATGTTTTCGAACCAAAAATATCACATCATGAAATTTTTAGTGTCATACCTTAATACCACATGAACCCAACTCTCAAATGATAGGGACCAACTCATAAGTTGTCTAGAGTGTTCTACACATCTGTCACATGACCATGAAACCCCCATCACACCAAACTGAACCCACAACAGAGAAGCCTGCATAACAAACACCATAGTGAAAACCTCGAACAAGATACATAGTAGGAAACCCCTAAAGCTATAGAAGGAAATAATGACAAAGTGAACCCACATCATAGAAGCCTGCATAGAAAACACCATGAGGTCTTGGATTCATAACATAGAACCTCCATAACTATTTTAATATGTATGGAGCAAAGGCAAGTGTGCCTAGAACAATTGACCTGGAATTGACATAAGCACCAATAATGGAACAAATGAAGACAGGATAGGCAAAGGCAACATAGCAAACAACACATAATTTGGACAAAACAAGATACAAAGGAGGAAACCCTTGAATCCACAAAAGAAAACAAGGCATCCAAAGAAAAGCCTAGCAAAAGCATGCCAAACCATGCCAGTGCTCGACGCTACTCTTGAATAAGTGTCGATTATGATCACATCAAGGAATTCATAGCCAGAACTTTATAAAATTTGTAGGGATGACAAAATTTAAGTAGCAAGGCCAATACTCCCTCACAAATGCTATATGTCATACATGGACATAATAACATAACTTTTAAATGTGGTGACAATTACAACTTTTATGGGGGGTCATTCATCATAAGATTCAATCAAGATATTAATGTTAATGACCTATAAAATGTGCATAAAACTTTAATCAAGCAAATATGTATGGATTAGTGCCATAAAATATATTCAAGAGATTGACGTGCGACAAAAGTGCTAGATACCTTTGACATGCAAAGATGCTATGAGATTTGTAAAATTTGAATGTTATTATGAATGAAGTTAAGTCTGGAGAGTAATGGACAATGACATAAAAGTTATTAATAAATATTATTGGGTTTTTAAAGATAATTATACGATATTTTTTTATTAGATAAATACACCGGGATGGGGTGATAGACATCAGGACCAAGACATCTTCCACATGCCCAAAGGAGTCTGGTCTATATGCCCACGTGTGTTAGAATTATGAGGAGGCATCAAGGAAGAAGGATGAGAGGTTTCCAAGCAAGGATGAGGCATCAAGGTTGAGGAATGATTTGAGCAGGATGATGAGAATGCATGCCATCATGGAAAATTAGGGCACATGTGCTTTAAATCCAGCTTCATGGCAACAAATGGAGACTTAGGCTATTACAAGGGTGATGCATCCATTCCCAAGCTCGACACCCACAATTTGATTCCAACTTTGCTAGTTATTATCTTGGTTTCTCCTTTAAGACATTATGTTTCTGGCTATCCTTGGTTTACTACTATGAAACCTGGTCTGTATCACTAGGAATTTGGAGCTTTGAAAGCAATTTGGGATGAAATCTAGATAGCTTTTCTAAGGGTCTATGTTATCCTATCCAAGGTGCGTAAACTATCCTCTCACCCTCTACCCAATCAAACCTCATCAACGTGGTCTTCATTCGCCTCTGTTCCCAACTACCCTTGTCTCGTGAGGACCTAGTGGCTTTTCTCTCAACATCCTTTTAATGCTTAGGAGCTATCCCAATTCTTCATTCACCTTGGAATTCTAAAATCCATTTTGAAGGTTCACCTAATTGTTTTTAGCATTGGAAGTTTTTTCTATATGCCTACCCCTATTCATTATCCCCAAGTCTTATTCTCCCCAACTCCTCCACCTTATAGTTGACCCTCTATACCTCATGTCAAGGGTGAGCTCAGCCCAATGACGGTCGAGAACAAAGGTATAGATTTTAACCTTGTACAACACTTTACTGCAAACATATTTTCAATAAAAGAACGGAAAAGATACAATGGCAAATACACACATTACACAGAGATTTTTCCCTTGGAAACCCAAACCAAGAAAACAAACATATTCTATATTCTTTCATAGTGATACATTGTTTACAATACAATATACATATAGGAGCCAACAACATCTAAAACCCTAACCCAATGACCTAGATTAGTCAACAACCCTAATTCCTTAACCAGAAATAGAAAACCATCGGCAAAAACCACGTGCCGAAAAAATTCCCAACAATGGACATGAAAATCGAGGCGACACGAAAAAACTACGCAAAAATGTGACATGTTTCCCGAGGCAAAAAAATCTTGAGGGTGTTTCCCCTGAACCCCCATGAAGGGAGGCTATCACTCCCCTGCAACCCCCGAAGGGGGGGGCGGCCCCCCCTCAAACCCCCCGATGCAACGCATCAAACACTATAACTATTCGTGCAAAGAATATAACACATACCCGACATTCTCCCACTTGTTGTTTTCTTTGCATATAGGGGGTTACCGGATTACATAGTGAAAAATCCAAGGCAATAATGCCCATGGATCCTCTACACCAAGAGAACTTCTCAGTGCTCACAGATTTTGTTAATGAATCTGCAACATTCTTCAAAGTGTTCAACTTCATCAACAACACTTTCTTTTCTTCAACCATGTCTCTCACAAAGTGACATTGAATATCAATACGCTTTGTCTTTGAATGATAAGTCGGGTTCTTCGCCAAAAAAATTGCACTCTGACTATCACAATATATCCTTACAGCTTGTTGTACCAACCCAATACCTGAACACAATATTTGTAACCATATTGCTTCCTTACTTGCATGAGTGGCTGCCATGTATTCAACTTCTGTAGTTGAAAGTGCCACTACAACCCGTCTTTTGCTCATCCAACTGTTTTCTCCTCGAAACAGGTTAAACACATACCTGCTTGTAGATCTCCTATGATCTAGATATCCAACCTAGTCTGCATCCACAAAGCCATGTATGTCCAACACTTTGTCCAATCCCGGTCTTCCTTGGTAGCACAATCCATAACTCGTAGTGCCACGCAAATATCTGAAAACCCTTTTTACCGTTGTTCAATGCTCCTTCTCTAGTTTTGACATATACCTGCTCAAAAATCCCACTGCATGTGCAATGTTCGGTCTACTACATACCATTGCATACATCAAACTGCCAACTGCACTCACATATGGAACACGAGACATGTCCTCCTCCCCTTCATGTGTCTTGGGACACTGATTCACATATAACTTTACATTAACAAGAATAGGGACCTTGACCAGTCTACATTCCTGCATATTAAACCTCTACAATATTGTCTCAACATATTTTCTCTTATTTAACCAGAGTTTCCTCTTTTTCCTGTCTCTTTTAATTTCCATGCCCAAAATGAAATTTGAAGCACCGAGATCCTTCATGTCAAATTTAGAGGACAACTGAGTTTTCACATCCTGGATAATCTCCTTGTTGTTTCCTATCAGCAACATGTCATCCACATACAAGACCAAATAAATCAAATGAACACCAATTAATTTAAAATACACACTATGATCCTCTTTCATTCTTATGAAGCCAAGTCCCAACATATAAGTATCAAATTTTTGATACCACGTCCTTGGTGATTGTTTTAAACCATACAGGGACTTTTTCGGCTTGCATACCAGCTCCTTCTTTCCCTTCACAACAAAGCCTTCTGGTTGTTTCATACAGTTTTCTTCTTCCAGATCCCCATGTAGGAATGTTGTCTTTGCATCCATCTGTTCTACTTCAAAACCAAATGCAGCAACAACAAGTAACATAAATATTATAGAAGTTAACTTGGCAACATGAGAAAAAATCTCACGAAAATCAATTCCCTCAACCTGGAAATAACCCTTTGTTACTAACTGAGCTTTGTATTTCTCCACTTTGCCTTCTGCATTCAACTTCTTTTTAAATACCCATTTGCTACCAATGGGATTTCTTCTAGTCGACAACTCCACTAGATCCCAAGCCTCATTCTTATCCAAGGCTGCCATTTCTTCATTCATGGATTTTTTCCATAGCTTTCCATCCTCTGAATCCACTGCCTCCTTGAAAATTCTAGGATCATCATCGGTAATGGACAAAGAAAAATTTGAACGGAAATCAGATGGATTATACCTTTCTGGTAGCCTTCTTTCTCGAACCGATCTCCTCAATACTGGAGTATGAAGATCTTCTTCTTTTGATTCTTGTTCTTTTCTAGAGTCTGATTCATCATCCTTTAAATCAAACTCTATTTTCTATGGTTCTTCCTTACTTGGTAGGACTTCTTGTTTAACAACATCCTCCATTTCTGTAAATACAACATCTCAACTATACACAAGCTTCTTAGTTTCTGGGTTCCAAAGCTTATAACCTTTGAGACCATCTTTATACCCTATAATGATAAACTTTTTCGCCTTCTTATCTAGCTTACTTTTGTTTTCCTTTGGAACATGAACATAGGCCTCACAACCAAATACCTTGAGATGTGTGAGAGAAGGTTTCTTACCAGTCCATACCTCTTGTGGAGTCTTGTCATCCAGCGCTAATGAGCGTGATTTGTTGGCCAGGTAACATGCAGTACCCATTACCTCTACACAAAATTCTTGCCCTAACCCGACACCATTGAGCATGCACCTTTCTTTTTCCATCAGTGTCTTGTTCATCCTTTCTACAACTCATTATGCTGAGGTGTATATGGAGTAGTCTTCTTCCTTTCTATACCACACTTCTTACAGAATTCTTCAAATTCATTCTCGCATAACTCTCTGCCATTATTTATCCTCAACACCTTAATTATTTTCTTTGTTTGATTCTCAACAAGAGCCTTAAACTCTTTAAACCTGTCAAAGACTTAAGATTTCTTCGTGAGGAAATATATCCAAGTATTCCTCGAGAAGTCATCTATAAATGAGACATAGTACATAGATTTTCCCGATGATGCAACCAACATAGGTCCAAACACATCACTATGAACTAGCTGTAAAATTCCTTCTGCGCTTGTTGCACCAGAGGGAAATGTAACCCGATTCTACTTCCCATATACACAATGTTCACAGAAATCAAAATCCAAAGAGGAGTTAGACATATCTTCAACCATACCTTTATCGTCTAGTAGTCGAAGACCCTTCTCTCCGATATACCCCAGTCTTTGATGCCACAACACAAACTTTTCTCTAGAGACTGTAGGGGTTCTTTCTTCCTCAACTCCAATATCAGAAACAATGGAACTATCACACCCATCACTAATAGTGCTTCCTTGTATCTTATACAGAGTTCCAAACCGAACTTCCTTCAACAACACCATTGCTCCTCGAACCATCCTGCAAGTTTCCTTTTTAAATATTGTTTTTTACCCTTGCATCATCCATTTTGCTTACAAAAATCAAATTTCTGGCCAATCCCAGGATGTGCAGAACACTAGGTAGTGTTCTAATCCTTCCATCTATGAGCCTTAACTTGACTTTTCCTCGACCTATGATTCTGGTTGTCGAGTCATCACCTAGGAAAACATTACCTCCATCATACCTTTCATACTAACAGAACCACTCCCTGTGGGGAGTCATATGAAAGGATGCACCTGAGTCAACCAATCATGCCTCATGATCTACCTGTGTGCTTGAAGAAGCCAAGTACACATCCCCTCCTTCTTCCTTGGAGGTCTTTTCTTTTGTAGAAGAAGATTCTTCAGATCCCTTCTTTTTCTCAACTTTAGATCTACATTGCTTCTTGTAGTGCCCTTCTTTTCCACATCTCCAACATACCTTTACAAACTTTCTAGGAGACTTAGATCTTCCCTTAGACTTATATCTCCCACTTGAGGACTTAGATCTATTTCTTTCCTAGGAGCATCCTCTTGCAAATAATGCATATGTGCATTGTCCTTCCATGTTCTTCTGTCTCATCTCCTCCAACAACAAGGATGAGACCACTTCATCAAACTTCAAGGCAGTTGTATTACTACCTATGGCCACAACTAGATTATGCCACGAGTCTGGTAAAGAGCACAGTAGATTGATACACTTATCTTCATCTAAAATTTTAATCTCAACAGATACTAACTGACTTACCACAGTATTGAAGGCATTCAAATGCTCTGGCACCAAGTCTCCATCTCTCATCTTCAGGTTATACAATTTCTTTCTCATGAATAGTTTATTTACTAGGCACTTAGACTGATATAACTTCCCCAACTTATCCCATAAATATTTGGTTGTAGCTTTGATCCAAATTTATGAGTGGAACAAATTGACTAACAGATTGAATACAACAACAAAGAGATATAGAAAACAACAACAGATATCCAGTGAACAATAACTTCTATTGAATAAATGAAATTGCTTGAATGGTGGTAGCTATCTCTCAGAAGAGATGTGGCTGCTACGCACATCCATTTGAGAAAAATGATTACAATGAGGCTCTAGAGGCCTTTTTAACATTACTCATGAATGCCAAAACCCTAGACATCCAAAAACCTATCCCTAGGAGGTGAAACGCCAAAAATTATGTGGGCCCCGCTTGGTAAGTTGGTACCTCAACTTCCCAGAGTCGTAACTTTTGCATACGACCTTCGTTTTAGGCGCATGATAGCATGTTGGAAAGGTCTTTTCGAGAACTACACGTTATGTCGTTAAACTTTGACTACCTCTACAATTTGATTGTGGCAAGCCAAAACAACATTGTTTAGGGCCCCAAAACGGCCCTGGAAGTACAGAAAGATGTGCTGACATGAAAACTTCCAAAATAAGCCAGTTGGATTAGGTGGGAGGCCACCAGTCTCCACCTAGAAGATGTGTAGGGCTTCAGACAACCTCGAAAGTGTAGAACCCACAACTACAAAGAAGTACAGAAGAAAATGTTGAACTAAAAACTATCAAGAGGATCTAGTTGGAATAGGTGGGTGGCCACCAATATCCACCTAGATCAATCCTCCCCCCTTAGGAAGCNAGGCACTTAGACTGATATAACTTCCCCAACTTATCCCATAAATATTTGGTTGTAGCTTTGATCCAAATTTATGAGTGGAACAAATTGACTAACAGATTGAATACAACAACAAAGAGATATAGAAAACAACAACAGATATCGAGTGAACAATAACTTCTATTGAATAAATGAAATTGCTTGAATGGTGGTAGCTATCTCTCAGAAGAGATGTGGCTTCTACGCACATCCATTTGAGAAAAATGATCACAATGAGGCTCTAGAGGCCTTTTTAACATTACTCATGAATGCCAAAACCCTAGACATCCAAAAACCTATCCCTAGGAGGTGAAACACCAAAAATTATGTGGGCCCCGCTTGGTAAGTTGGTACCTCAACTTCCCAGAGTCGTAACTTTTGCATACGACCTTCGTTTTAGACGCATGATAGCATGTTGGAAAGGTCTTTTCGAGAACTAAATGTTATGTCGTTAAACTTTGACTACCTCTACAATTTGATTGTGGCAAGCCAAAACAACATTGTTTAGGGCCCCAAAACGGCCCTGGAAGTACAGAAAGATGTGCTGACATGAAAACTTCCAAAATAAGCTAGTTGGATTAGGTGGGAGGCCACCAGTCTCCACCTAGAAGATGTGTAGGGCTTCAGACAACCTCGAAAGTGTAGAACCCACAAATACAAAGAAGTACAGAAGAAAATGTTGAACTAAAAACTATCAAGAGGATCTAGTTGGAATAGGTGGGTGGCCACCAATATCCACCTAGATCAATCCTCCCCCCTTAGGAAGCAATGGTATTCATTGCATTGAATTCCCCCATTAGGTGAGGAAACTTGTGCTGAATTGGGCCCTGGGTCAACCACTTTCCTTAGTGTAGGAGCTGCCCTGCCTTGTCAACCCAATAAATTTGGATCCTCTGTTGGCGAGTGCCCTTGACCTGTGTGTCCACTATTTGATCAATGGATGCCTATTCCATGCAGTCAGGGTTGAGGTCTATTGGTTTCAGTTGTTCTGCGATCTTTGAGGTGTCCAATAGTGGTGGAAAATATGGCCGAAGGAGGTCCACATTTAACACTGGGTACAAGCCAAGGAAGGGTGGAGTATTGAGCTCAAAAGCATTGCTACCCACAACCTTGGTGATAATGTAAGGCCCATAGCACAATGGGTGGAGCTTCCGATGGGGCCCTGTAAGGCATTATTTATGAAAATGTAACCAGACCTTGTCTCCCACCTGAAACTGGTGCGGTACCCTGTGTTGATCATGGTGTTGCTTGTACTTAGCATTGGCTTTCTATAAAATCTCATGGACCTATTGGTGAATGTGTTGAATCCGCTCAATGAATCTGGTGGCTTTGTCGACCTCAAACTGAACATGGGAAGATTATGCCTGTGTGGTTGCAAGAGGTAGTGCAACATCAATGGGACCCAAGGATTGGAATCCTAGCCCCACCTGAAATGGGCTATGGTCGGTGGAGCTATGGAGAGCCCTGTTGTAGTTGTGATGAACATAGGGAATACTCTCATCCCATATACACAAATGCTTAGAGTTGTATGTGTGCAGGATGTGCACAATCATCTGATTGACCACCTCTGTTTGGCCGTCAATTTGGGGTGGAAAGCAGTGGATTTAGTGAGCTTGGTGTCCAACAGTGACCAGAGACTCGACCAAAATGTGTTGAGGAACATGTTGTCCTAATCGGAGATGATGGTCCGTGGTATCCCAAAATGGACCCACACATGTTCGAAGAAGAGCTTGGCAATATTTGTTGTTGTGATGCTCTTCTTTTAGGTTGTGAGTATGACCATCTTCGAAAACCGATCAACTACCACAAATACACAATCATTGCCTTGCTTGGTGGAAGGAAGGCCAGACATGTAATCCATTGAGATGAATTCCCAAGGCCTCTCAGGAGTAGTAATAGGGGTGTATAAGCCTTGCTTCTTCATGACTGGCTTGGCATTGGCACATGCAGTGCAAGATTTGATATACTTACTGATGCCCTGTCAAAGTTTTGGCCAATAAAAATGTTTCTGTAGAACGACCACAATTTTCTCCATGCCAAAATGTCCTGCCATCCAACTGTAGTGAGCCTCCCTAATCAGCTTTGCACGCTCGCTTGCAGGAACGCATAGATGGCCCAAATGGCATAACAGTCCGTCCTGAATGTGAAAATCGGTGACATTCACGCCTGCGCCCAAGAACTGATAGGTGGTGGTGAAGTTTGGATCTTGCTGATAAAGTTGGGGCCACTCAGATGCCTCATGTCCACAGGAATGGAGCACGGTGGTGAGTGCAACCATGGGAGGTTGACTGAGGCAGTCAGCAACACAATTTGTGTTGCATGTCTTATACTTGATGTTGAGATGAAACTGTTGCAGGTAGGTGGACCACTTATGGTGGCGGTCGTTCTGTAACTTCCCCTATGTCTGTATGAACTGCAGAGGATTGTGATCAATGTGGATGATTGTCTCCTTTCCCAGAATGTAATGTTTCCATTGATGACATGCTTGTATACAACCTGAGTGGGCCTAATGGTTAAGAACATGTGTTTCCTCTTAATAGGTCACAAGTTCAAATCCAGAGGGGGGTAGGGTATGTATACCTCCGTAGACTTTACCAGTCAAATCGTTGGGCGGAGGGGGTCCCTTGTCCCATAAACAAGGGGGTCTCATACACTAATTAGGTGTTTGGCTTGGCCGTGACCTTAAAAATGGATTATTATTATTATTATATTATAATGGAATACATTTCCTTGTCATAGGTTTTTTGGACAGTATCTGAGAGTGTCTCACCATGGTATACTACCGGATGACCGTGTTGAGTGAGAACCGCGCCTACAACATAGTCGGATGCATTAGTCTCAATATCGAATGATTGTTGCAGATCAGGTAAGGAGTGTACTGGAGTTGAGCATAAGCGATGCTTCAAATCATCAAATGCTTGTTGTTGTTCCTTCTCCCATGCTAACTTTGCCCTGCCACTGCCCTTGGTCACTTGGCTAAGGGCCCATGCAATATGGGAGAATCCCAACACGAACTGTCGGTAGACGTTGGCCAGTCCCAAGAATCTCCAAAGCTCAGTTAGTGTGGTCGGGGCTGGCCAATAAAGGATTACTTGGATCTTAGCTGAATCAACATGTACCCCATGCTCACCAACAATGTAGCCCAAGTATTGGATCATGTTCATGCCAAAGGAACATTTTTCCAAGTTGGCATATAGTTTGTGCTGCCACAGAGTGCTCA
>JASDQU010109371.1:21663-49806 GCA_032191745.1 Picea mariana
GCTTGAATTGACAGTGCATTGGTACCCCAGTGGGTGAGGTGAAGATGTCTCTGTACTCTTCTACGATCCCATCCACTTGCTTCTACTGTAAAGAGAGGCTTTGTGTAGAAGCCACGGATGTGGTGAAGAATTTCTTCTTACTATGAGCCCAAATCACAAAGAAGACGAACTTGCCGATCTATGAAATGACCTTACTACATTGCTTAACATAGATTAAAGAAAATAACAGTAGGCGGCACTACCTCTGGTATCCTATACAATTGTCTACCCAAAGTAATAATAACACTGCGGGGTCTAGACTCATACACAACATGTCGCTTCCATAAATATGGTTGTCGCACAATACCTTGTCTTTGAGAGACTTGATGTCATAGGGAAGATGACATTGTTGGCTGACACAAAGATCTCTTCCTTAGCGAAGCCAACTGATGGTGTAGGGTTGCAGGTGTAGTGTCGTTGCCAGATCTAGTCGCTTGGTGACCTCTGCTGAGATCAGGTTCTTCTAACTGCCACTATCGACAATGAAATGAAGCAGAGCCCCCTTTACCCACATTTGTGAGTGAAAGAGGTGTTTCGCTTCCTTTGGTTCTTATGGTTCGATTGGCTAAACTTTGGTGGTCGCGACAGTGGCACTGGGTTCAACATCGATAATCGACTTCTCTCCTTTTGGATTTGATTCGGAGTCAGAATCGACCTCTGACTCGGAAGATTTTAGCTCAACCATGAGTGACTACTTGGAGCGACATTCTTCGTTGTTGTGCTAAGGGCTTTTATGGTATTCACACCATTTTCCCGTGTCCTTCTTTGACTTCTCATTACCCTTCTTATGTTGCGGCTTAGACTGGTTGTCCTGAGAGTGGCCATGTTTGCTCTATCCATTGTTGTTTGGGTTGGGGCCACCTTTGCCCTGCTTCGGCTGTGAGGATTTTGCAAATCCAAACTCTTGCCTCTTCTGCTTAAATTTATGCTYGATCTTGACAACATATCTATAAGCCATACCTAATGATGTGATGTCTAGAAACTCCATTTTTGTTTGAATGTATCTATGCAAACAACTACGGTATTTGAGCACCAGATGTCGCTCAGAGCCTTTGATACCCAATTTGGTGCRCAGGGTATGGAAAATATTGGTGAAATCTGGTATTRTCTGGTCCCTTTCTTGACGCAGCGTGGTCCATCTTRTGTATTGGTCCTCGTAGCTTCCAACATGYCAGTACTRTTCTTTAATGGAATCCTTGAAGGAATCCCATGTGGGGGCAACCGCAAATATTGCAGATTCCTCTATGGCCCTTTGCTTAGAGTAAATATCCCACCAGTCCTTAACATGGGGGACGACCTTGAGGAGTGAAAAAGTAATCTTTTCACTATCGAAAAAATTATGGACTGAAAAATACCCTTCAAGCAAATTCAATCATTTATTTACAACATCTGAATCTATCAGTCCTTCAAATAATGGATACCTTGAATGGGGTTGCATGGCCGCTTGATGAAGATGCTTCTTCTGTGGGCAGCCGCCGAAAGATATGTGCAAAGTAGTCCATCATTTCGTTCCCTTGTCGTGCAAGGGCTTCCTTGAGCAACATTTTGAAATGATTCCCTACGCCATCATATTTCTTTTCATCCCCCATGGGTTGTTGTCGGGCTCGACGCGACCGATCTTGCAAAGACTTGACTGGTTCGAGTCCCAACTTCTTGTACCCAGATCTTGTCGGGGACATGCACAAAGAAAAATAAATGAAGAGCAGACCAGTTTGATACCACTGATCCGAATTTATGAGCGAAACGAACTGACTAACAGACCAAATACAATAACATAGAGATACAGAGAACAAAAACAAATATCCAGTGAAGACTAACTTCTATTGAATAAATGAAATAGGCTGAAACTATAAAACTGAAGAACTAAAAACAACTTGTTGTAATGGTGGTAGCTATCTCTCAGAAGAGATGTGGCTGCTACGCACATCTGTCTAAGTAGAATGATTACAATAAGGCTCGAGAGGCCTTTTTAACATTAATCATGAATGTCAAAACCCTAAACATCCAAAAACCTAACCCTTGGAGGTGAAACGCCAAAAGTTATGTGGCCTCGCTGGGTAAGTTGGTACCTCAACTCCCCGGGGTTGTAACGTTTGCATACGACCTCCGTTTTAGGTGTGTAATAGCCCGTTGGAAAGGTCTTTTCAAGAAATACACATTATGATGTCAAAATATTATTTTATCTATAGTTTGACTATGGCTAGCCAAAAAAACACTGTTTAGGGCCCTAAGACGACCCTAAAAGTATAGAAAGATGTGCTAACATGAAAACTTCCAAAATAAGTCGGTTGGATTAGGTGGGCGGCCACCAGTCTCCACCTGGAAGATGTGTAGGGCTTCTAACAACCCCGAAAGTGTAGAACCCACAATTACAAAGAAGTATAGAAGAACGTGCTGAACTAAAAACTGTCAAGAGGATCCAGTTGGAATAGGTGGGTGGCCACCAATATCCACCTGGATCAAACTTCCTCTGACACATTCTGTAATACTGAATTTGAGAGACACAGTCGGATTATGCTTTTCGCCTTCCGATCCAACTTTTTCCAGTCATCTGTTGAAGTTCTTGTCGGTGCAATACCTGGATCCATCACGATCCACTAATCTATGTCCACCAACATATCTTCCATCTTGAGCTTCCATAGCTCAAAACTTTGCCCATTAAACTTCTTGATCTCCATTTTTGAACTGTTCACCATTTCTTTTCACCTGAAAAATCAATACCATAGATCTCCCGCTATAATAAGGATTATCACAGTCCCGAGCCAAACCCTTGATCATAAAGGCGTCCCCCTGAAGCCAACAAAGCTCTGATACCAAATGTAGATTTTAACCTTGTACAATATTTTACTGCAAACATATTTTCAATAAAATAACAAAAAAGATACAATGGAAAATACACGCATCACAAAGATTTTTCCCCTAGAAACCCAAATTGGGAAAACCAACATATTCTATATTCATTCATAGTGATACATTGTTTACAATACAATATACATATAGGAGCCAACGACATCCAAAACCCTAACCCAGTGACTTGGATTAATCAGCAACCCTAATTCCTTAATCGAAAATAGAAAACCATAGGCAAAAACCATGTGCTGAAAAAACGCCCAACAATGGACACGAAAATCGAGGCGACGTGAAAAACGAGGCAAACATGTGATATATTTCCTGAGGCAATTTTTTTTTCTTGGGGGCGCTGCCCTCGAACCCCCGTGCAGGGGGGCTATCGCCCCCTTACAATCCCCGAAGGGGGGGCCTAGCGCCCCCCCCTCAAACCTCCCTGCATGCCAACACAACGTAGCAGACACTAAAGCTAGTTGTGCAAAGAATATAACACATACCCAACAAAAGGGTCTAGCCTAGAATGCATCAAATGCGGGCTCAACAAAGGTACTTCATCCTTTATCAAATATGTCCCACTTAAGGCTTAGTGTTGTCGTTGTAGTCTTCAACTGTATTCTTGATGTGAATTGCATACTTGTCATCCTAGAAGATTAAAGGGAGGCAAGGGAGACAAAACCATACTAAGAGGATATTGGGCACATCCACCTCAAGTTCAAAATCTAGGGACCAATAGTTTAGATACATCCTTTAGGGTCCTATAAAATAGGGACCATTATGGAAGATGAGGTCTTTGTCTTCCTTAAGTTGAGTCAAACATCTAATTTTGACCTAAAAGACAACACACAATATTTGCCTCATTTTTTGTGCAAGGGATATGCATTTATCCCTTTAAAATCTACACATTGGCTCCAAAATAGGAAAATATTTAATTTTTCTGACTCATTAATGTCGCACACCTTCCAAAAATGGCATACTAGTTTAAAGTGGACCTTATCCATCCATTATTTCCTAAAAATAGCCATTGATCGAGCCTTCAATGATTATCCTTATCCCACTACTATATTAATATAATGGGATCATCCACATCGAAGCTAGATCCATATGAGGTCTCTATATTCCTTGAGTTTGAATAAAAAAAGACAATAACCCATGCCACAAATAGGGTTTGTACCTTACCCTTGATCAATGCGAGATAGTTCATTTGGAGCTAAATATCCTTACACAAGGTTAGGGCTAAAGCCTAATAAATTGTCTAATCATAGCCCGCTCGATATACACAAGGGTGTTCCACTAAGGCCTTGATGGACGAACCTTAATGTAGGGGACCTAACAGGGGAATATTGAAGCATGGGATATGTTCAATATGCTTACAAAATCTGGAAGGAACAACCATGGAGGAGGCCACTTTCCTCGTAGTGGCCCACACAATGACTTTGAACACCTCCGTATCCAAGGAGAAGGTGTTGGAGGAGGAGATTGAATTTCTCCCACCTCATACCACCACCATGGATGTGATGCACAAGAAACCTTAAGAGAACCATAACACTATCACAATAGATAGTGAAAACACCGTCTAATTATTCTTATTCTCAAATACCTTTCTTATGATAACAAGTTAATGACTTAATCACACAAATTGTTCTAATACAAACTTAGATTATAAATTCAAATAATAACGACAAACTAAGTACTTAATGCCCCTCTACTTTCTCACATTACTACAATACCTATTGCTTTATCATATAGGTCATAGGAATTTACCATCAGGGTCTTCAGAATCTACTAGCAAGGTCTTAGGTGGTAGCCATCTAATCGTGTATTAAACTTCTTCCTACCTATTGAATTGTACATAGAAAATCAAAGATTATAGGTTGATTCAGAATTGGTAAAACCCCTAGAGACATTGCTTCACCATGCATGAGACTTAGAGAAATAGTTCCACCATGCACAAAACTTGGATTGTGGTAGAACTTTGATAATGTCTAAAATTAATGTCAAATTCATACAAGGGTTATCACCAAAAAGAGGCCCCTTTTACTACACAATTAACTTACTTCTTGCATGTGCCCCCCTCCTTCCATCTCAACACGTGTATGCTATTGGAAATCCATACATAAGCTACTTTTTCTGTGGCTGTGTGATAATGTTTGTTTTCTATTCACTGGACGTGCGGTGCCTGATACAATATGAAAGGTTTAGTTCTTCTCCTCACAACGACGACTTTTTCATCTTTACCTCTCCTATCTCTTTTGTTTGGGAAGAACATCATTAAACCTACAGGTCCTTCCTCTTGATACTCACTCCCCTTGATAGTAGAAGTAGGAAAATCTCCTGGCTTTTATTTCAACACAAAGGAAATTAACAACCAATATTTGCAATCACCAAATAAGGATGCAACATTCAACCCATCTACCCTTATAAACCTCTTTAGCCTCATAAAAAGGACCCGAACACTACGGATTAGATGTGGATAATCAACAACAAAAGACTCCACATGAACAAATCACCAACCTCCTTATAGCAAACGATCTTAGAGACCAATCAATCTAGTCGAGTGGAAACTAGCTAATCTTTTATATATTAATATTAATAATAATTTAATTTTAAAGTGTACTATATACCTTGTTATACCCTTATTTTGGGACAAGAAACCCCAAAAATATTCAATGAATTAGTTGGTTCGAATATAACATTTCAATAAAAATATCACAAATTGATTCGTGACGATCTTAAATGGCGGGAGTGCCTACTTCGATCAAGTACCCAACCTAACGAAGTAGTCCCCACTTCTTTCACGAACTTGAATACGGTGGACCATAAATCAATCAATCAATCGAGATGCATAAATGATCTGAATGTTTTTATTTAGATTTAGATCCGAAAAGCCACCTGAAATTACAAAGTGAGACTTGATTGCGTTGCCTTTGGTCCTCATTTTCCTTTACCATCTGTTTTGGAAAGGTTTTTATTTGCCAACGGTAATGACTTTTTATGGTAGTGCTGGTAGTGCTCTGTGAATTGTAGGGAAGGTATTTTCAACTTTAACCAGGCACTGAATCCCTCTGTACGTTAATTCTTTCACGCCTCGTATTTTTGGCACCTCCAGATCAATATTGATTGTTGGCGATTTTATAGGGACAAATCACAGGTATTTGTTCCAATGCACATCTACATCAACTTCTGCATTGTCTCATCCAGATGATTAATTTATTGCGTTGTTTCTAAACTGATTTTAGTTATATGAAAATGCATTAGTTGGTATCTTCATGTTGGTTTTGTGGGTTTGTTTTTACTGATGTACGGTTTAATATATTATTGCCAGAGCAACGGATGGCCTCTGTCCTGCAGAATGTGTGTGATGACACAGTCCTTCTTCATGTCACTCATTCTAATCTCAAGCAACATTTTAGCGAGATAAGGTTTTCTCTTCATGTGGGTATCGCTATCCCTTTGTCTTCAAGTTCCCTAGCTGATTGGGTTTCTGTACTATTTGAATTTATTGGTTTGGCTGTTCATGTGTGGCGATTGTTTAAATGGTATACTGTTAAGCACACCTGGAAGTTGACTTCCATGTATGCTATTAGAATTTAGGTTATGGGTATATCATTTTGGGAAGCTTGAGCTGAGCATGGCTGTCTTTTCTTTTGTCCTTTTAAGTGTAAAATATGATCTTATTTATTTTTCCTAGTATTCTATGAAGTTCATAGGCTGACTGTTTTATTTTTTTATTTGTAAAATCATATTTTACTAGTCAGCAAAAGTCCATGCCATGCCCACCATCTACTGTTCATCGGAGAGTTTCTCTGTGATGTGCTAGCGGGTTCAAATTGTTTTGTCATTGTATGGAGGACCAACGGAAAATGTAGAAGATATAGTCTTCATTGTGATATGACTCATCGGTTTAACCTTCTGATATGATTTTAGATTTTAAGTTTCATGCTTATTAGGCACACCCACATTCTCATTGTAGCCTGGGAGCATTGCACTCGCCACTTACCTAATTTTCGATCATCAGGGTTTATTTTCTTATGGTTTTGTTTATAGTGGTCTCAGTGATCATTTAGCAGTCATGGTCCATCAGACATGTAGTTGTCAGATGGTCGTCCGATAGTCCTACTCTAGTTGCTTTTCTTTCCCTACTGTTGAGCAAAAGTCCATTTACTCCGACTATAAAAGTAGAAAATTGAAAGAACTATCCTTTCAGGGAGAGCGGCAAGTCACAGTTTTTAGATGAAGTCATCGGAATTGATCGCTGTGGGTGGTTAAGGAGAATCCTCATTTTGCTCCTTTATCGAGGGAAACAAATTATAGCACTGTAGGTAATTCTGGAGGGCACTCATTCTGTTTCCGAGTTAAAGATTTATCTACCTGGGAAATCTTGGAGCTTTCAAACTTGAAGTGTTTACTTTATGCTGAGCACAATGGGCAGCTTTAACAAGATGCACAATTACTCTCGCCATTTGGAGTACAGACCTGGCTGACCCATTCTTTCACAGCCATAAGTAGGCCACAGCCTCCAACACCCAGAGTCAGAGAGCAGAACTTGAAGAACACCCCTGGCTGCCAGTCTGGGCTAATAACCACACGCATCTGGAGTATGGATGATCGTTGTTGCTTTGGCATGTGTGCATTCTTATTATAATACTGTTAACCCAGAATTTGCATCACAACATAAATATCCTCTCTGGAAGGAGAGTTTCCATGCATCCCTGATCCTCTTTAAAGAACCGGCTGATCCAGATCCCACCTCCCATAAGGAACTTTTGCAGATTGTAGCCCTATTGTTAGGAGATTTGGTGGAATCTCCTATTAACATAGCAACACCACAGAAGTTAGAAAGCCGACAACATGATCATTGTCATATCAAGATGAATATGTATGGCCACACTTCTTTCCAAAGACCTTGGGATATATTGCAAACAAATGGTACACGGTGGAAGAAGCTAAAGGAGAAACATGGAATTGGAAGGAACTCTAACAAAATTTTATTTGACGTTCCTTTTTAAAGCTGAAAAACACTTTTAGCTCATATTTGACGTTCCTTTTTAAAGAGTATGAGGCATATTGTACAGAGCCAATTGAGCCATACCAAAACAATTTGACAAGAAAAGGAAATTGACACATATGAAGCACTAACAGGAAAACCTATTGTAGTCCACACGGAAATTCTTACTTTGTAGTAGGAATCAGGATAGAGATGGAAATAGAGCAATTTGTTGAAAAGAGCATTGTTTGGAAACAACATCAAGTTGAGACAAACAAACCTCTCAAACTTTTCTATTGAGTGAAAAAGATCGACGAAGAAACTCAGGGTGACATTCTAGACAAGATACAATCTTCTCCCAATATAGCGAAGCAGTGGAAGGCGACAAACATATATTTGATAGTAAGCCTCCAAAATGGATGGAAGTAGAGATAAAGACAAAACAAGTTGATATCTCCAATGATGACCATGTGAAGATGATGTCGATTTGTGGTCATTGATTTAAAAAGGAAACTTGATAAATTGTCAACTTGCTTGAACAATATCAAGATGTCTTTGTTCAAGACTACAAGGATTCGAAAGGCCTTATCACTGAGATGGGAGAAATTAAGATAGAATTAATGCTTGGAGGAAAACCTACAAAAAGAAGACCCTATAGATTGGCTCATAAGTATAAAGAAATTTCATTAATATTTCACGAGAATCCAGATTGAATTTTTATTATTCAATGTTTCTAACCTTCAGTCAGGTTCATCATAACAAAATTATCAAGGAAGGGATTGACAAAATCGTTGATTTAGGTATAATACATCCGATTGAGAAATCTAAATGAGCTAGTCCAATAGTTTGGTTCACTTGAAAAATAAAGACTCGAAAATACTAATAAGTTTTGTTGACTTTTGAGCTCTCAACAAAGTGACCTTTATAGATCTATTTCCTAGTCCCTTTGTTAATGAGATTATAATCAAACTAGTTGGACATCCATGCTATTGATTTATTGATTGATTTTCCAATTACAACCAAGTGTCTATTGTGGAGGAAGGCCAACACAAGATATCATTCATAACCTAATGGGGGTCTTTCGTATACAGAGTCACGTTGGTTGGACTAAAAAATTCACTTCTTGTATTCATAGAAGTTGTTGTAAAAGATTTTCATAAATTCTTGTACAAATGCTTGGCTACTTATATCGATGGCTAGGTTGTATATAGCTTATTCAAAGATGATGTACATTATCTAAGATTAATGCTAGAAAGATGCAAATAAATAAGATTATCATTACATGGCCGATCAAGCATAACAGTGAAATTCAACAACACTTGCACTTTATTACAGCTTTTGATACTTGAACAGTCCTAGTTATCTATCAATGCTATAATGCTATGTTAATTTATATAAAATCTCTAAATGATTGTAGTTATACACTATCATGACATAGGTATATGGACATACAGTAGTCGGTCCTGTTATAGCACAAGTTGTAGGTTGGGCAAAGCCCGACCCAACCACAAAGCAAGTGCTACAACTTGGAAATCCTACACCCAATGTCACCTCGATGTAGGTCCCGCACTTCAAGGGTGACTAGGTCACTCTAGGGAGGCAATCCTGGTGACCCTAGGGGGATTGAGATGGAGGTAGAGGGAAATGGAAGTGAAGCCCCTAGAGATCAATTCTAAGTGGAATAAAAGGTAGGGAAAGATGCCTTGCAAGTCAAGTAATTGCTGCCCCATAGGTATAGTACTTCTCCGGATGATTGGACTTGCCCGAGACACAAGAAAATACACTTTGCAATGATATATGTTAGTTGGATCAGCAAGTTAAGCTTGCTGTCTCTAATTTGCAGCAATAGATAACAATATATATCAGCGAGTAAATGGTGCTATAAGCTGCTCAATAAGTGCTAGAGATCAAGTAGAAAATACAAGAGAAAGACGAGCTAAATTCAAGATGAAAAGCCAATATTCTAGCACAAAAGATAAGGCTGTTGTAAATACTTGTCTGCAACAAATTATATCAGCTTTATGGCTGTAACATTCAATGTATTACAGCAAAGAAATCGACCACTGAAATCCCCTCAAACTTTGCCAAAAAAGTGCGCTAGGCCAAGGAGACTAAGTGTGCAAATTTTGAGCAAAATCCAATGGTTGATAAGAGAGTTATTTAAGCAAATGATTTAGGGTTTTTGCAGCCCTAATGGCTGAAGATGCAATTTTGTAACAGCAGCGAGAAGTACCTCTTTGATGGGGACGCCCTAGTGGTTGTGAGGTGCCCAAGGCACAAGCAGTACAATCCACTTTGCAAGAAGTAAAAATGATCGAAATTCACGTTTCCCAATGCAACATTTTATTTCTCCAATGCAAAAAAGTATGATTAGTGCCTTTACTATTGGGTTGATGGAGTCAAATAAACAAAGAGCTTAGAGAAGCTTAAGCCCTTTTATTGCCTAAGGCAAGTTTCCCTAGCTAGGGTTTAAGCTAAGAGGGTGTATGCCCTTATACTTCTCTTAGCAAACCCTTGTATAATCAAGGAGATGAAGCAAAAATGATGAAGGCTATGGTGGGGATGTATGCCCTTATGCTTCCCACCTAGCTCCGAGCAGAACAATACTTGACTTGAAGAAAATGATAGCATAATAGTAGAAAACCATACCAAGATCAATAGAAATGCCAAGACAATCCACCATAAGAGCTAGAAAAGCATCATCCAAGGCTAGCGCTAGACTTCCATCAACCATTCACCAATATATAGCCATAAACAAGTGCACAAGACATAGAAAGAGCCAAGTGTGGTGCAAATTTCAGACCAAGGCCTCTCACAAGAGGGAGAGTTATGTTTGAAATGAGATCTTATGATCTCTATTTATACAAAATGTAGCTAACATAGTTTGTCCATAAATTAAGGATTAAACCACAAGATTAGGGATCAACAACCCTAATCTTGCCCCCTTAACAAAGTAATATTAAACAATTCACTTAAAATTTCACTTTTTGCATAAATAAAACCCTAATTTAGGAGGACGTCACCCCTTTAGTGGACATTTTGCCACTTTGAGGAAGTTGTTGGTGTTGGAGAAGCATGGGTAGGCCTCCAAAGGCCACATGTCGAGCATCTAAACACTCTCATCATGGTGAAGACCCTCTTCTCCTCAAAACGTCCACGTGTCACAAGAGTGGCACCTCACCACCATGCCCTAGCCCCAAAAGCATGACGTCAAGCTCAAAATAGGATGTTTTGCCCCTCTTGGGCAAATCGTTTGGCAAGTGAGGGCTGGGCTAGGTCGTCCAAGTCATCATCAAGGCCTTCCAAGTATGGTCTCTCTCATTCGGCATGCGGGCCCTTGACATCCAACCTGTGGGCTTGTAGCTCCATGGAAGCCCAAGCTAGGCTTATTCTCCCAAAACTGTCCACCAACTAGGTTCTGCAAAGACACATGAGCACACCCTCCAATGATCTCAAGTCATAACATCATGATAAGTGAATCCAATCAATAAATAAGCCATCTAAGCATGTGCATCAAAGATCACTATATCAAACAATTAATAGCTCAAAGACACTATGCGACTTGTCAAGCTTAAATATGGGAGGGTTGACGAGGTGTCCTATTGGGTAGATGTTGCCCTAGGTCAAGGAGAGTTTCCAAGAGATCCCTCTCTAAGCCATGTAAAGTGGATGAAGTGGTTGGGGTCAAGACCAAATGGGCATAGGGCTCATGACATACAAGGGGTCGCAGTGTTTCATTCATGGGTTCTTTTGTAGAGGGTGTGTGGTACCTTCGTCTGCAATGCACTTTTTCCAAGACCATCAATTGCCTTTTATCTTTATTTCTTTGTTTTCTTTCAATAGAGCATAAGGAGAGGTTGAAGGTCACTGACAATGTCACCCACAAACACCTAATGGAAATGAGAAGGCTGGCTCGTGAAGAGACCCCCTTTCTCTCAACCATGTAACTGAGAGCCATTACCCTGGTTTGGTGACCAGATGATGGTGATGTCATACCACTAGATATTCATGGACGTGATAGGTTGGCTTGTGATGAGACCTCCTATCCTTCAACTAACCTTTTAAGCATTCTTTATTATATTGTGCGTCCCCTTTATTCAAAGATAAGCATTTCATTTATTCAAAGATAAGCGTTTCATTGCTTTCTTTGGTGATCCTTGGGCAAGCATTTGGAAGGTTATTATAAGGCTTTTATCTTTTACCCAACATCACCCCCTCTGGGCCTTTAGCCCCTTCTTCCCATAGAATGAGGGATAACCCCTTCTTGGCTCAATACACCCTAAAATCCCAAGAGATAAGGAAATGGAGGGGAACAATGATGGAAAGTGGTAAGTATGGTCGAGAACGGTACGATGGCTCATTAAGGGAGTTCCCAGTAGCAAACCCATTCCCAAAGAAGACCACTTACTAGGGCACAATGTCAACCACCAAGGTGAAGCAGGGCAAAAGGCATAATGTCCAAGCATATATCCCAAGAGATAAGGAAATGGAGGGGAACAATGATGGAAAGTGGTAAGTATGGTCGGGAACGATACGATGGCTCATTAAGGGAGTTCCCAGTAGCAGACCCATTCCCAAAGAAGACCACTTACTAGGGCACAATGTCAACTACCAAGGTGAAGCAGGGCAAAAGGCATAATGTCCAAGCATATATCATGAAATCTAGAGCAATCTAAGATACAACATAATCAAATGGATTGAATATTGAAATGATGCTCACCACAATACTGACTTGTACCTCATGGAGCAAGGCCCACTGCCTTTCGGAAGCCAACTGGTGTGGTGGATGCCATCTGCAAATCTGTGACCATCTATCGTGGTGAGTGGGTTTTCTGTCTGTGCAAAGGGTACTGCTGGTCATGTAGTCTCTCGACACTCCATATCTGCAACATGAGGGCCTCGAGACATCATCTCCTTAGTTATCTACAAAATGGGGATAACATGGCCGAAAGGTAGTTTATACTCTGAAACAAGATTGCGGTCTTGCTCCTTGTTTTTGAATGCATTTCAATATGCATCTGCAGAGTGTAATTTTATTCACCACTTCTGAAATAAAATTACTCTTTTCTTTTTGTTTATCCGAGGAAAAAAAGTAAGATTATCATTGAACATCAAAAAATGCATCTTTGCAAGTCTACTCGGGATCCTACTTGGCCATGTTGTTTGCAAAGATGGCTTGAAGGTTGGTATAGCTAAAATCAGATACGACCTTAACCTCTTATGAATCCAATGCATATCATGATATTTTTGGCCATATAGGTATGAAAGAAATTTCACCAGATATTTCGATATCTTTACTCCCATGGATAAATTTCTAGGAAAAGTAATTGAGTTCAAATAGTTGACAAATTGCTAGGCTTCATTTGAGTTAATTAAGAAAAAACATGTTGAAGCCCCATTCTTCAAAGCAGATTGGAACAAACAATTCAATGTTCATGTTGTTGCATCAAATATTGTTGTTGGAGCAATTTTGACTTAACCGAGTGATGGGAATATTGATCACTTGATATGCTATGCAAGTCGGAAGTCAAAATATGCAGAAAGAATGATCTATGAAATGTTAAATTTTCAATTTGTGGCAAGCAAACTTGCACTTCTTCAAACCCTAGGTAGCTTAAAATGAAGAAATATAATCGAGAAAGAAAAAATGCTTTCAGAAAGAAATAAAACTAAGTTAATGTCTCCTTTTATTTTTATGACAGCCACACCGTTAAATACAGAGTCAATAAAATAGCAACAAAAACATAGCAATATTATTCATAATTGTCCTTTGCATACAGAAATTTCACTTAGCCTGAGTTTACATGGACTTTACGACCTGTATGTGTCCGTACGTTCGCTGGTGATACTCAATCCGTCCACACAACAAAACTAAGGCTGCAACACAACCTGATTCTAATCACTCTTCTTCCAAAATTCTGATAAACACAGTATGTATACTAATCTTAGACCTGGGTATGATTTCTTTTTTTTGTTGGGCGAAAGTACAGTTCGTACATAACTCATACTGGACGGATTCTTCTTCCTCACCCTCTATTTGGTACTTGCTGGTTGGTTCGGGTGAGTAGTAGCCCTATCTCGACTTCTTTGTCACTGTCAGACCTTGCTCGACCTCTATCCTTTGAGTGGATTGAATGTTGGCCCTAGCTCGGCCTCCTTTTACAGTATTTGCTGCAGGTCCTAACAGCCTCCTCACCTGATTCAGAAAGACTCGACTTAGTCTCTATATCTCTCGGCCTCTCCTTGTCTTGATAAGCTACAGACCCTTGATCGGTCTCCTTAGCAAGTGCAGACCCTTGCTCGGTCTTCTTAGCAAGTTCCCTAGGCTCTCTTGACCTCCCGTGGAAGCGCCCACTTTCACAGTCAACTTGCTTCTTTCCTTGAGGTGAATGAGATAATGAGGCTTGCTAGGTTATTTGTAACCCTAGTCTTTTCTCTCATGCAATCCTGGCCCTAGGATCATCTCATCAAGATCTTAATCTAACGATGGGGACTTAATCACTCATTGAGGCAACTCAAGTCACATCCAATGCCTGTGATTTAATCTTAAGTTGACTTGAGTGGTCCCCACCAACTAAAGTGCTGTTTAGACATAAGTTGGGCCTCTTCCACACTACTAGACACCCCTAGTGTGGAAGAACTTTCCTGAGCTACAAATTCTAACACTCCCTGTTAGCAAGGGAGGTTCTGCCATTGGAGCTACCTTCTCCATGATCAACATCTTGAGCTGCTGCTGCTCCCTCTGCATTTGGAAATCCTGCTATGTCTGGATCTGGATGTCCTGTACTGAAACTGCCAGTTGCTCCCTCTGGATTGGAGCCACTTGGTCCTTCTGTACTTGAGTGGCCAACTCCCTCTGCACCATAGTGCCCTGCTCTTGTGTTGGAACTACTTGCTACTTGTACTTCAACAACTTGCTCCCTTTGCAATAGAACACCCTGCTCCTCTGCTGTGCTAGAACTTTCTGCAGACTTCTGCTGTTCATCCAACTGTGGCAGCTATTTGAGATGAGCCTCCTGCCTTATCACTGACACTGGATGCCATTCTTGTCTCCTTGTAAGTCCCTGCAAGCTTCTGCTGCTGCTTTGCTTTGAGATCCCTCCCAGATCCCATAGCATCTGATAACTCCTACCCATAACTGAGAACCCCCATGTCAACAGAACACTCCGGGCTATGGTTACTGTGATACTCCACAAATTTTTGTTCTCAACTGATCTCATCTTCCACTGCACGTAGTTGGAGGCGCCATCCAGTCTGTCCTCATATCTGAGATTGGTAGCGATCTTGAGACTTAACTCTAGCTCTTCCTAGAGACCCTTCTTAGTTCAATATCCTGAGAAACAACCTTGGGTCTGCTCCCTCTTGAACTGAACAAAACGCATTCCTAAGGACTCCTCTTTCTTTACAACTCCTGCACAAGATTTGCTGAGTCCTTTCATCCCTTCTTTGTTGTTCAAAATTTTTTGTTGTCACTGCTATTACAACCCTCAACTTTGCCACTAACCTTGCTGTCCTTGGCCTCTAGAACAGCCCTCAAGGTGCCCTTGAGTCTTTCTTCACCTTGCTGCTGTTACGGTGCTATCCAACCCTCTTTTCTTGTGCTGTAGCAACCTCTTCCAATTGCCGTTACACCCTGTAAGAGATCCTCATGGCTGCCCTTCAATGGCTGTCCAAATCAACCCTTAGAAGACTGCTGTAACAACCTTAGGAGAATGCTGTTACAATCCTCTTTCTAGGCATGATACACACTTGTTATATCAATTGTTGTTACCTTAAAAAAACGTTGCCTAGTAGTCCTGTAGTCATTCAACACTGCCAACTACTTTTCCCTTTTACTCAACATACTTGTAGCTGCTATCCAGCTTTTTGGAGGCCTGCTGCCCCTCTCCTTGACAGGCCGAACCCTGTGGTAGCTTCTTATGCTGGGCCAGGCTCCTTTTTCAACCTGTAGCAGCCTCCTTTACCTTGCCAAGTTCTGTACCAGCTTACCTAGGGCCTGCGGCTAGGCTCCTCCTAGCAGCCCTAGTCTCCTGCTGCCCTACTCGACCTTCTTACTCCTCTTTCAACTTAGAGAGTACAACCTCCCTCTGGTTCTTCATCTTCTTGGTCTCTGCAATGTAGGGCTTCAACACTTCACTTGGGGCTGTCATAACCTTGCTCTGATACCATGAAGAAATATAACCGGGAAAGATAAAATACTTTTAGACAGAAATAAAACTAAGTTAATGTCTCCTTTTATTTTTATGACAGCCACACCATTAAATATAGAGTCAATAAAATAGCAGCAAAAACAGAGCAATATTATTCATAACTGTCCTTTGCATACAAAAATTTCACTTAGCTTGAGTTTACATGGACTGTACAACCTGTACGGGTCCGTACTCTCGCTGGTGATACTCAATCCGTCCTCACAACAAAACTAAGGCTGCAACACAGCCTGATTCTAATCACTCTTCTTCCAAAACTCTGATAAACATAGTATCTATACTAATCTCAGACCCGGGTATGATTTCTTTTCTTTGCTGGGCGAAAGTACAGTCCATACGGAACCCGTACTGTACAAATTCTTCTTCCTCACCCTCTGTTTGATACTTGCTGGCTGGTTCGGGTGAGTAGTGGCCCTATCTCGGCTTCTTTGTCACTGTCAGACCCTGCTCGGCCTCTATCCTTTGAGTGGATTGAATGTTGGCCCTAGCTCGACCCCTTTTGTTGACTTAGGCCCTAGCTCAGCCTCCTTTTACAGTATTTGCTGCAGGTCCTAGCAGCCTCCTCACCCGATTCAGAAAGACTCGACTTAGTCTCTATATCTCTCGGCCTCTCCTTGTCTTGATAAGCTGCAGACACTTGCGCAATCTCCTTAGCAAGTGCAGATCCTTGCTCGGTCTCCTTAGCAAGTGCAGACCCTTGCTTGATCTCCTTAGCAAGTTCCCTAGGCTCTTTGAACCTCTTGTGGAAGCGCCCACTCTCATAGTCGACTTGCTTCTTTTGAGGTGATTGGGATAATGAGGCTTGTTAGGTTATTTGTAACCCTAGCCTTTTCTCTCATGCAATCCTGGCCCTAGGATCATCTCATCAAGATATTAATCTAATGGTGGGGACTTAATCACTCATTGAGGCAACTTAAGTCACATCCAATGGTTGTGATTTAATCTTAAGTTGACTTGAATGATCCCCATCAACTAAAGTGCTATCTAGACATAAGTTGGGCCTCTTCCACACTACTAGACACCCCTTGTGTGGAAGAACCTGCCCGAGCTACAAATTCTAACATAAAATTGTTTAACCTATCAAAATTGCAAGTAAGAATGCTAGATCACAAACATATGGATAATTGAAAACATTGAACGACAAGCTAAGAATCTACAACACACAAATCAACAACACTCAAATCATGCTTGGTCTTTTAACTTCAAAACAAAAAATTACATAGCAACTAACTTGCCAATATCTCTAAGATATGCTAGCAATGCTCTGCCCTATCTCTCCTTTATAGAATAGGAGAGATCTAGGGTTTACAATGCATGTAGACATACTAAGTAAAGCTTCACTGTGTCAAATCCTAACCTTAATCTTGGCTAAAATAAAGTGCCCAACCTGCATGAGTAAATGCCCTAGAATAGAATGCCCACTAGGAGATGATGCATGTATGAAAGAAAGTGACTTGCTCCTAGGGATTTGCACCTTGTCCAAAATATGGAAAAGCCTCTAACTCATGTGCTTTCCTAATTAAGAATTGATGCTTAGTTAAAGATAAAAAGACAACTTCCTAATTATTGAAATAAGTAAAACTAGAAATCGTCTAAGGCTGGCACATGCATGATCCTTCTACTAGTATCTACTTATGTTGCACACCCTCCAAGACACTCTTTTTGTTGTGCCTTCACTCCATTGTACTCTCTGTTGCGCACAAGAATCAATGCAAGGAATCTGGGTTGTGTATGTTGCACCAATTCTGCTACTACTGAATTTACTGTTGCAGAATTTGCTCATCACGCTATGCCATACATGAAACTCTTTCTCACTGCAAGTGTGTCCTCTCTTTGATCTAAGAAATCTCTACTCACAATTGTGCACCATCTCTCTAGCCAAGCAATCACTGCTCAATATGTTATAGCAGGATGGAAAACAACTGGGAGCAACTTGGAAAACTAACACTCCCTCTTTGTGAGTAAGGTGTTCTCCACCACACCAATATACTCTCTTAGCATCTCAAACCTCCCCTTTGCTAGGGGCTTCAAAATAATGTTGACTACTTGTGAAACCAAAGGAATGTAAACTAGGACCACTGCTCCCTATTGTACTTGGAAATCTGTTAGGTGCAAGGAAGTAATGCAATCGACAAAAGTCCTTCATATGAGATAGTGAGCATAATGAGAGAAGCAAAAGGAACACAAAGCAACCACATAAATCTAAACAAGTACATAAGAGATTTACCCTAGAAAACTACTGGTAACAGAGATATCTTTATTAATCCCTTGGTCAATCCGACCAAGGCATGGCCAATCTAGCCAACCTGGCCACTCTTGGCCACTTTACAATGAAGTACATCGAGCCTTTAAATACAGTTCATCACATTAATACCATGGGCTTCAAAACCACATGCCACTGTAAACCAACTACAATAAACCCACCATTGACCTAGTCAAGATTAACTTAATGATCCTCCCTTGAGACTTGACTTGGGATAAACACCTATGCCCCTCTAATTTAATTAATTGGGTATTTGGGATTATACAACATGACTCCCTCAATTTTATCACCTATGTCTAAAAGGCACAAATGGCCTACTTCACCTTATATTGGTGAACCACAAAATTAAGCTTTATGCCATTTACACAAGATATTAACCTAATTTCAATCTCAACAAAGAATGCAACCATAAGACTAGATGTCGAAATCTTGCTGTAGTGTGATTTGCTCCATTTCGTTCCACTATTAGGCCTCCCTTTTGATTTCACCAATTCTTTACCTCAATCCTTGCGATGGATTTCTACATGCTTTGCATTGTTGGGCCTCCACACTCATCGTTGAAGTGAATCAACCTCACTTAGTCTCTCGAGATCCACAACCTCTTTAACATCGAATAACAACTTAATTTTGCAGATCATGTGGTGCATATCTTGCCGAAGACAAACATTTGGCACTCTTAGCTGTGACTCTCTTTGCCACTAATACACCAACCAAATCATATGCTCCTCCGTTGTGACAAATCTAGGGACCATGCGACCAATAAATTAATGCATCTTATCTACACTAGGAATACTAGACCAACTCAGGGTAAGCATGATCGACCTCCTCAAATAATGGTCTTCTCCTTGGTCTAGTGGCCCATCTTAACGTGGCATTGTCCAAGTGTTGGATGTGTAACACCAAACTAGCATCTAGTGCACTTTTTGATTTCTCACCATTGACATCTTCATTCTTTGCCTCTTCATAGAGGCACCATTTATAGGCCTAAGCCTCTATATTTAGATCAGGATAAAGCTTTCTACAATATGTATGATGGATGTGTTAGCCACATCTCTTGCAGAGAGTTGTCAAGACTCAAACCCCACATGTGGCATGTAGGTTTTTTCATGTTTGTGGTGGCAATGAAGAGATAGGATTTTTTTTTTTTTTCTAGCATCCAACAATGCTTAAGAGCCACAATAGATTTGTTTAGTATCTTTCCTGCACAAAGCTTGGTAGAAGCAAGGGTTTTTGGATGTTTGTTGGGACGTTGGTTGGTCAATGGATGGGAAAGCAACCCTTTGTATCTATCTCGGCCTTCGTTTGTTCTCGATGGGGTTTGAATACTCTCCATGCTATGCTCAACAAATCAATCAATTACTACTCAAAAACTTGGGAACGTTAAATCCACTGCTTCTATTTTGATCTGTTCACGCGCCTTCAACGCAATATGATTGATTGAGAAGCTAATCTTGACATTATTTGCACTGATGCCAACCATTTATGAGCTTCAAATCCACAACACTGACAATAGATCCAACCTCTTATTTGACAGATCCGTCAAAGCTACATGTGATATCATCAGATTTGAGCATTCAAGCAATTGATTTGCAATTGATTTGCATAACCACGAATAGATCAATATTTCCAGCTCTGGTTCCTAGTCTCACAGACCACTATCACTATAGATTCTAGGCTTGTCTAGGCTTTGATACCATATGAAAAACTGATCATTGTGAGAGAAGCAAAGAAAGCACAAAGCAATCACATAAATTTGAACAAAGAAGTACACACGTGACTTACCCTGGAAAGCCTTTATTGGGAAAATCAACAACAAAGATATCTTTATCAATCCCTTAGTCAATCTGGCCAAGTCATGGCTAATCTAGTTAACAATAACCACTTTCGGGCACTTTATAATGGAGCACACCAAGCCTTTAAATAGGCTTCATCACATTAAATACCATGGGATGCAAAATCACGTGCTACTGTAAGCCACCTAAGCTAAGGCCACCTTTGACCGAGTCAAGATTAACTTAACACTTGTTGTCAACTTCAAGGGCCAATATCTTCAATCTGCAATTTTGGGTATCTTGCCCATGTACCTTAAGACCTTTGGCAACTAAAGCAAAAGCCTCAACAATGTTAACTACCTCTTTCTGAGAGAATCCTTCGACAACAAACCCGTCCTAGTACTCTTCAATGCTCAGACAAACTACTTGCATGGAATCAATCACTGCTTCCATATATACCTTCTCTACATATGCCTCCTCAGAGTTGGAAGGATACTCCATCATGGCATCTCACCGTAGTTGTTCTTCTTGTCTCTCCACAAAGTTGGAAGAATAGTCCATCATGGCATCTTGCCATAGTTGTTCTACATGTCTCTCCACAAAGTTGGAAGAGTACTCGATCATGGCATCTTTTCATACTTGCTTTGAAATCTTTTCAAAGTTGGAAGGATACTCCTCCATCATGGCATCTTGCCATAGTTGCTCTATGTTACCTCTTAACTTGTACTTGATGATAAAAGCCCTAATCCGCAAGGTACAACCCGAGAGGGAACTATTAGGATAGTCACCACTGTCACCGAAGTAACCTATCCTCTTCACTTTAGGTCGACTCTCCTCCGTCTCAAGTGGGTATCCTTAGTAGGATTACTAAATCTAAGCAATGAGGCACAAGGTGATATGAGAGTAGCTTTAGTAAAATGATAATTTTTTGTATTTTAGGAAATAAAAAGGGTGATGGAAGGAAATAGAGATTAGTGCCGATCCTGTTAAATTTAATGCTGTTATTAGGTTATTTTCAACTTACTAGAGCATTCAATGCATTTCCAAAACAACAACATAAAGAGGATCACTGAAAGAAACACAATCACAAGGTACACATCATTTTATCCTGAGAAACCCTCATGGGGGAGAAAACCCATCAAAAACTTCCTCAATAATAGATTGCCAATACAATGCCAAGACTAAGACCAAACCACCAAGAATAATCTAGGATTGAGCATGCGCCTCTCTTCTCCTTCTTCTTGCAACTGCAACTTTCTTCAAAAGATGCACACTAGAAGTGTGAGTGAGTGAGTAAATGAGACGCCATCCTCACTTATAAATACTAGTGAGGAGGTGCTAGGGTTATGTCTCTTCACTTAGTAGGGCCGACTTCTTCCAAGAGTGCTTAAAACCACTTTATAAACCCTAGGGGCCGACTTTACAAATACCACCATATAAGTATGGTTTGACCAATGCACAAAAGGGGATTTGGTCTTATACAAGACCCGACATGATCAATCCACAAAAGGGGATTTGATCTATAATATAATAACTCAAATATAATCAGAATATTCTTCGAAGTTACAATATTTCAACACTCCCCCTTAGCGAGAAGGGTATTCTTATTGACATAACCCAATACAACATCATCAGGAGAGAGAGAGGGCAACAACATCATCAACATCTGGAACACTGACTGACATATCTACAAATCATCAAAAGTTTTTTCTCATCATCAATATCAACATCGTTCACAGCATGGAGCTGGAGTAGCATCATCATCATCATCTGCATGAAGCTGAAACATCAACATGAATTAGCATAACACTAAAGCAACCATATCACCAACCCGAAGCTGGTACACCATCATCAACAACATGAGGCTGATACAACAACATCATCAACAACACGAGGTTGAAACAACAACATCATCAACAACACGAGGCTGAAACAACATCATCAGCACGAGGTTGAGACAACAACATCATCATCATATGGAAACAAAATGAGGCATGTGCAACAACAACATTTTGTGGTACTTTGACATACTGTCCTTATCGGACCTTCAGGATCTGCCCAGGAATCATAAGATTCGCTAGGATATAAAATCCTAATAAGCTACCACGTGGTACTCTGACAGACTGTCCTTATCGGACCTTCGGGATTTGCCCAGGAATCAAAAGATTCCTTAGGATATAAAATCCTAACGGAGCTACCACTACTGACCACAGCTGGCATTTACATGCACATGTACTATGACAGACCGTCCTTACCGGACCTTCGTGATTTGTCCAGGGATGATCGATGCCCATGGATATAAAATCCTAATGGAACTACCTGCTGTTGGTCAGGATACCATAGTATCATCCTCATCACTCCCCCTTTCGAGGGAGGTCCTTTCGAACAACACCAAGCTTGTCTCGGAAGTACTGAAATTTCACACGAGACAGAGGCTTGGTCAACACATCTAGAACTTGCTCATCTGTGCCAACATATTGGAGCTTTACAGCTCCCCTCTGCACCGTATCACGAATGTAGTGATACCGGATCTCTATGTGCTTCGACTTATCATGGAACATTGGGTTGTCCATCATCTTTATACAACTCTAGTTATCACATAGAATCACGGTGGCTTCCATCTCCAGATCGAACAGACCTGTCAACAACTTTCGAAGCCATATGGCTTCACAACTGGTAGAATATGCTGCAATGTATTCCACTTCTGTCGTGCTGAGAGAAATACTGGATTGCTTCCTGCTTTGCCATGAAGTCATGGCTGACCTCAAACTGAAACACTATCCTGAAGTGCTCTTTCTATCAGAATCACTTCTAGTCCAATCTGAATCAGTATAACCATACAGTCTGAAGTGATGATCTCCAATATAACAAAGACCATAATCCAATGTACCCTTAAGGTATCTCATCACATGCTTTGTAGCTACAAGGTGAACACGTCTGGGCTCTAACAAATATTGACTCAAGGTGTTCACAACGAACCATATATCTGGCCTGGTATTCGTCAGATACATCAACGAACCAATAATCTGTCTGTACAGAGTAGCATCAACCAACTCTGACGAAGTATCAACCAAGAGCTTCAAGTTTGTTTCCATGGGTGTGTTCATGGATTTACATTCCAACATGTTAAATTTCTTCATTATTTCAACTGCATACTTCCCTTGGTTAAGGAAGATCTTCTTTGGGCTCTGCCAAACTTCAAGACCTAAGAAATAATGCATCAGGCCTAGGTCTTTCATCTCAAACTCTGCAATGAGCTTCTTCTTACAATCTGTGATGAGCTTTTCTTCTCTTGTTAAGAATAAGTCATCCACATACAATAACAATATAACTGGCTCATTATTCATAACCTTAAAGTAAAGGTTAGAATCAACTTTACTCTCGGTAAAGCCCAAGCTCGTCAGGAAACTTTAAATTCTGCCATACCAAGCTCTAGGAGCTTGCTTCAACCCGTACAGAGCTTTCTTCAACCTGCAGACATGAGTCTTTCTATCTTCAACTTCAAACCCTCGTGGTTGTTCTATATACACTTTTTCTTCAAAAACACCATTTAAGAAAGCTGTTTTCACATCCATCTGGTGTAACTTCCACTTCATTTTGGCTGCAAGAGCTATGATGGTTTTGATAGAAGTGTATCTAGCTACAAGAGCAAATGTCTCTTTATAATCAATACCTTCTTTTTGAGAAAAACCACGAGCCACAAATCTTGTTTTATGTTTTTCAATACTTTCGTCTGTTGCATGGTTTATCTTGTGTATCCACTTGGAAGATACCACATCTTTGTTCTTTGGTTTGGGAACTACTTCCCATACATCATTCTTTATAATGGACTGGTATTCTTCTGTCATGGCATCCACCCATTCTTTCTTCTGAATGGCTTCTTCAAAGCAAGTAGGTTCCTTTTCTATGAGATCACACATCAAGGCCATATAACTGGAGAATGGCTTATGTTTCTTGCTTTGTCTCATGGTTCCTTCTGGGGCATCATACTTCTCTCCATCTTGAATAAGTTCCCTCGCCCAAGCTGACTTTCTCTTGTGAGAGATCATCATCCGGGGAGGTTCTTGAGATTCTATCATATCACGATCTCCTGGAATCTCAACATCAGGGGTAACTGTAACTTCCTTCACTGGTTTTGCAACTCTGGGAGCTACAGGTTCTTCTTCATATATTTCTTCAAGTTGGCATTTCCTTGATCGTTTGAGTGCTGCATCTTCATCAAAGGTTACATCTCCGCTGATCTCAATATGATGGCAACCTGGTATGTAAATTTTGAAGGCCCTAGAGACCTCACAGTAACCATCAAATATTTCCTTCTTTCCTGAAGGATCCAACTTAGTTCTCCCTTCTTTTGGAATGTGTACAAACACTAGACAACCAAATATTTTTAGATGGCTTACTTCTGGCTTCTTTCCGGTGAACATTTCTTTGGGGGTTTTGAATTCAAGTGCACTATGGGATAATCTGTTTTGGACATAAACTGTTGTTCTTGCTGCTTCAGCCCATAAGTGCATTGGAAGATCTTGATCGTGAATCATAGTCTTCACTGCTTCCATAATTGTTCTATTCTTTCTTTCTGCTACACCATTTTGTTGAGGATTATAAGGAGTGGTAAGCTCCCTCTTAATCTCGGCATCTCTGCAAAAGCTTCCAAATTCATTTGAGGTGTACTCTCCTCCATTATCTGACCTGAGTATCTTGATTTTTCTTTCAGAGAGGTTTTCTACCAAGGCTTTGAATTCCTTGAACTTTCTGAGTACTTCATCTTTTGATTTCAAGAAATAATCATCAATAAATGACACATAGTATACATACCCGCTTAGAGAGGTTGATGGCATTGGACCACATACATCTGAGTGGATGAGCTCCAAGATTCCTTTTGCTTTACTGTCGCTCTTTGGGAAAGGATTCTTTATGTTTTTTCCTTGTGCACATCCTTTGCATACACCTTCATGATCAACCTTAAATTCTGGTAAACCTGTAACTACCTTGCTTACATATGGTAAGGCTATGTAGTTGATGTGAGCTAGTCTTCTATGCCAAAGTTCACAAGGACTCTCAGTGGAGTGAGTCAAGGCTGCATCTGAGTGACCTTTTAACTTGTACAAACCACCTTCTTCTGTTCCAATAACAATTGCATCTTCTATGGTTTTTCCTTTAGGCCACATAAGAACTTCACAATCTATGAATGCAACCCTAAAACCTTTCTTATCTAGAGTTGAGATAGAAAGTAAGTTCTTTGTCAAACATGGTACATAAAGTACATCCTTCATTCTCATCAGAGTCCTTCAATCAAGTATGTAGGTGGATTCTCCCATTCCTTTGATAGGGTACTGCTAATCATCTCCAAGTGAAACTTTTTGGGGGAAGTCCTTTTTTGTAAGACTAGAGAGAATGTCTTTCTGACCTGTCATGTGCTTAGAGGCACCGCTATCTATGAGCCAAGTATCCTCTCCAGGTGTCACAGATCCTGAGAGGGCAGAAAATAAAACATAATCTTCAATCTCTTCTTTAGTCAACTTCTTGGGTGGCTCATCATCTTCAATTGAATGGGCATGATGTCTTTTGTTATTTCTCTTCTTGTATTCTTGCCTTTTGGCAGGACAATTCTTAGCAATGTGTCCCATCTTATCACAATGATAACATTGATAAGAGGAGAAATCTTTTTCTTTTCTTTGACCCTTATGAAATTTCTGGAATCTCCTTGGAGGGTGAGATTATTTATGGAAGTGAGTGAATCTCTTTGGAGAGTGAGATTCTTTATGAAGGTGGGTCTCCTTTTGGAAATGCGACCTTTTCTTTCCTCCTTTAGCATGAGCAACTAGGGATTGATCTTCATCCCTTAATAGTACGACTTCTCGGTTGGCTACTCTTGCTTCTTCTTGAACACATTCTTCCCATAGACTGTCAAATTGGAGTTTCTCTTTTCTTGCACAGATGGTTTGGATGAAGCCATCCCAAGGTCTTGTGAGACCATTAAGAGTTGTCATGATGAGTTCATCTTCATCCAAGTTGTCTCTAATTGCTTCTAACTGTTCTTTGAAATGAGTAACCCTAGAGAAATAGTCTTGCACTGTTTCTCCTTTCTGCATCTTTGTATTCTTGAGTTGGGTTCTCAAGTCAATCTTCCGGTTGATGTTCTTTCCTCCATACATTCTGGTTAGGGTATCATACATTTCTTTTGGAGTATTCTTAGAAGACACTTGAGGGATCAAGTGATCTTTAATGGAATCTGCAATTATCCTTTTGGCCCTAATCATATCCTTCTTGTACTTTGCTTTGGCTGCATCTTCTTCGGGTTCCGGTACATTCTCTTTTATGAATTTGCAAGGTCATTCCCTTCAAGAATGAGTCTAATTTTGTATTTCCATGCACGGAAATTTTCCACACCTTCTAACTTGTCAACAAGCTTGGTGCTTGTAGACATCTTGACCTGGAGCTAGGAAAATGACCATAAAATGAAGGTGCTCAGAAAAAGAATCTGAACTTACCAGGAGATGCACTGGACTGAGGCGAGTTGGCTGGAGCTGATTGTTTCCAAAAATTTCAAGTTTTACCCCTTGAAACTTGACCTGCGCAAATTGGGACTGGTACTTTGGGTACTGGTTCTGGTTTCCTGGTACTAGTCAAAACTAGGGTTTGACTTTTTGGAGATTTTGGCCACTGAAAATGTGCGTTCAAGCTGCCAAAAGATGCGCTAGTGTAGGGTGCACTTTCCTAGATGGTTTTTAGTAAAAAATTCCTCTTCAGTAAAAAGCCCTAATTTCCTTGTACGACAACAGTGACGTTTTTAGATACCCAGTGAAAGGTGATGTATTCAGTCAAACTTTGAAACCATGTTAAATTTAATGCCGTTATTAGGTTATTTTCAATTTACTAGAGCATTCAATGCATTTCCAAAACAACAACATAAAGAGGATCACTGAAAGAAACACAATCACAAGGTACACAACATTTTATCCTGGGAAACCCTCATGGGGGAGAAAACCCATTAAAAACTTCCTCAATAATAGATTGCCAATACAATGCCAAGACTAAGACCAAACCACCAAGAATAATCTAGAACTGAGCATGCACTTCTCTTTTCCTTCTTCTTGCAACTGTAGCTTCCTTCAAAAGATGCGCACTAGAAGTGTGAGTGAGTGAGTAAATGAGGCGCCATCCTCACTTATAAATATTAGTGAGGAGGTTCTAGGGTTATGTCTCTTCACTTAGTAGGGCCAACTTCTTCCAAGAGTGGTTAAAACCACTTTATAAACCCCATTGGTCGACTTTACAAATACCACCATATAAGTATGGTTTGACCAATCCACAAAAGGGGATTTGGTCTTATACAAGATYCGACATGATCAATCCACAAAAGGGGATTTGATCTATAATAAGATAATAACTCAAATATAATTAGAATATTCTTCGAAGTTACACTATTTCAACACTCCCCCTTAACGAGAAGGGTATTCTTATTGACATAACCCAATAAAACATCAACATGAAAGAGAGAGGGTAGCAACATCATCAACGTCTGGAACACTGACTGTCATATCTACAAATCATCGAAAGTTTTTTTCTCATCATCTATATCATCATCGTTCACAACATGGAGCTGGAGTAGCATCATCATCATCATCATCTGCATGAAGCTGAAACATCAACATCAATTAGCATAACACTAAAACAACAATATCACTGGGGAGATCATTCAGATCTTCCATCGATTTACAACAACAGTTATACAGGTTCAGGTAGCTAGTGCGCACTTATCTAGGTTGAGGGTGTGTGAGCTGAGGAGGCACAGAGGGTTAGCTTGTCCCGACCAGGGAGGATTCAAAGATTCCCTTCCGACCTAATTGAGAGGAAGGCAGGGTGCACCTTTTGAGACATTACTTGCTAGATTCCAACGGAGGAATCATCCAGTGCGCAACAGTTGGCCAGTGAGGGCGCAACACTTGGGGAGATAGATCCAGGGTTCCAAAGAGTTCACCGGGCCAGATCTGGGGAAACCCTTTTGACTCATTACAGAGGGTACCGGGG
>JASDQU010109371.1:57139-83717 GCA_032191745.1 Picea mariana
CACTGTTTGGGACAAATTTCAGGCAAATCTGAGGAGTTTAGCCACCAGGGCAAACTTTCTAGTCTTGCAGCAGTTGCCATGTGAGTTGCCGTAGTATGCAACAATTCATATCTCTCAACCTTTGATCCAACATCATTCTTCTGGTTTTGGGTATTATTGCTTTAGTTTCTTTATTGTATTCCGACTGAGATCCATCTACCTCTGATCTAGCCAAGAGATTCATTTTATTTCACCGCATGCGGCATTGTATTCAGTCCTATTTCATAATACATAGATTGCAGCTGTTCTATGTTCTTTATCTATTGCATGCTTGATTAAATACTGTTAAACAACTGTTCCATCTGAAACCACATGCAAAATCACCATGCATGTTAAAATTGAATTACTAAACGCATCCATAAACCCAAAGTGTATCAGTTCTGGCAGCAAATAATTGGCAGTTGAGGCATATATTCTGGTCTGCGGAATTAGGGATATTACAATTCTATGAAGGATCATCTGATTCCTCACATTTCCGAGAAGAAGACAACTAAAGATATGTATGATGCTTTGGTGGGCATGTACCAAAGCAGGAATGTAGGTTGAAAATTGATTTTGAAGCACCAACTCCAAGCTGTTGAGATGTCCAGTTCAGACACAGTTGTTAGCTACCTCATGAGGATCACTCAGATTCGTGATCAGCTTGCAGCCATTGGTGAGGTAGTCGATGATATTGAGTTGGTAAATGTGGCATTGAGTGGTCTTCCCGGGTCTTGGGAACCATTTGTCCAGTGGATCTATGCACGAGAGAAGTTGCCATATTTTGACAGACTATGGACTGATTGCATCTAAGAGAAGGCTTAGTTAGAGTCCAAGAATGGCAAGTAGAAAGGCAGCAGTGATGAGAACCAGGCCCTGGTTGCTCATACCAAGAAGGGAAGAAAAGGTGGTTCTCTAGAGAGAGAGGCATCTCCAAAGCCGAGGAGGAAGAAGGACCTTAGCAAGGTCAAGTGTTTTGCTTGTTGCGAGTATGGTCATTATGCTTCACGAATCACAGTGTCCACAATGGAAGAGAGGGGGAAGGAAGTAGTAGGTATCAACGACAAAGATTGATGAGGTTGCTGACAGACAGGCTTCAGAGGGAGTTCTTATTGGTCTCTGCCCTTTTTGGTACAATTTTCGGTAGTGGTTCATGGTTGGTGGATAGTGGAGCCTCATGTCATATGACAGGAGCACGAGAGTTGTTCGAGAGCTTCACAGAGATTGACTCAGATATGTGCGTGGAGCTTGGTATGGGGACCAGGCATGCAATGTAGGGATCTAGAGCAGTGCAATTCCAGATGGAGTCAGGAGATGTGTTGAGGGTGTCAAATGTTCTATGGGTTCTAGAACTTAGGAGGAGTGTGCTCTCAGTCTCAACGGTTGAGGAGAAGGGCTATTACGTATTGTTCCGAGATGGACAGGTGCTATTCATGCCCAATGGATCTAGCCTAGACACAACAATGGTTCTTGGAGTTAGAGAGAGCAACCTGTATAGGCTGAAGGGCCAGCCTATGTGAGCTATGGACATCAGTAGTAGAGTGACGATGAACAGGGAGTAGGTGGCTCCAAAGGCTGTGCAGACTCAGAGGGAGCTCGACTTTAGAGAGAGTTAGCAGATTTAGAGGGAGTCAAACTACAGAGGGAGTCAACCCGCTCAGAGGGAGAGTTAGCCGTTTAGAGGGAGACAACCTTCAGGTGGGAGAGAGGCATCTTCCAAGACTGTCAGGAAAAGGTGTCATGGGTTGAGGAAGCTAAACAGGAAGCTTAGAAGCATGACACTTCTAGGAGCAACATGTCTCCTGAGAAGGGACCATGCTATACAATAGGATTTTCTTCAGTGACAGAGGGAGCAACCAATCAGGAGGATTGGAAAGCAACTGTGGTAGTAGATCTAGCGTGGGAAGTAGAGAGTCGAGACACTTCCAATGTGGGAGACAGAGCTACTTCCAGGTGATACTGGAGTGGGTATTCCCACATGTGGCCTTGGTGTTGGGCATGTGGGAATCTTTGTTGGCACCTCATTATACTTTTGTTTTGGTGAAAACCCTCTTGGATTGGAGCTTGGGGCTTCATGGGCTTGTTGATGGGCATGTGGGAATCTTCGTTGGCACCTCATTGTACTTTTGTTTTGGTGAAAACCCTCTTGGATTGGAGCTTGGGGCTTCATGGGCTTGTTGATGGGCTTTGGGGGCTTGTGTAAGGGTTTTACACCCACGTGTGAATAAACAATTCTAATTTAATGTTGAGTTTAGTGAAGTGCTCCTTAGAATAAGTTAAGGGCTTCTAAACTCACTTTGGATTCCTATAAAAGGAGAGAAGAGATTGTGACATCTCATTGTGACATTATGGGGATAGCATAAGTGAGTGAACACTTGTGCTAGGGAGCTTGGTGATTTCAACAAGGGAATTTCTGCAATTTTGACAAATCTGGCCTAGGGTTCTTGGACATTCTGTTTTCTGTTTTCAGCCTAGAAAGAAGACCACAGGTGTGAGAGAGGAGAGAGAAAACTGTGCATGTGTGAGGAAGGTACAGGTCGTGCGTATGTGTGAGCAGTCTGTACAGTCACATGTGTGGGAGCAACAGGTCCGTACAACTGCATGTGGTACGGAACAGGTCTGTAGAGTCACACGTGTGGCAATCGTACAACATAACAGGTCTGCACGTGTGGGTTTTTTAGGGTAGCAGCAGGTTCATACAAGCTGATGTCAGCAGTCTGTACAGTTCGTACGACTAACGTCAGCTGGCCGTACAGGTGTGTTGGAGCAAATTTGTAAGTTGGGATTTTTCTCGGGTATTTTTCTGATATTTTGTGTTTTTGAGAGGACTGGTTTTGTCCTCACATTCGGTGATTTTGTGACTACTGTGAGGACTGATTTTGCCTTTCGAAAATTCTGAATTTGATAAGTTTACAGAACAGAAAATTGTGTCTCATGTGCATGAATAATCTCTCTCTGATCTTGATGTTTCCAATGCTGTAATTTTTCTGTCATAATTTCAGTGTAAATTATTCAGCGATAACAACCCTAGGGTTTACTGTTTGGGTCACTTGGAAGTAATTTTCAGATCTGAAATTAGTTTCATAAAATTGATTGAGGTTGCATGGCCATCTTCAGAACTGCTGGATGTTGAAGTGGACAAAGTATCCTTGAATTGCTTGCTTTGAATGTGTTTGGGGCATCTTCAGTTTGTTGGCATTGAGGTGGAAGTGCACAACATCTTCAAAACTGATGGATGATGAAGTGGAGTGCTGTAGCCTGTGTGTTGACTTCAATCCATATGACATAGAAATCTTTGGAAACTTCAATGTGCCACAAAAACCTCTTGTGAAGCTTGTATGCTTGGAATTGGAACCTTGTGTGTGCTGACACATTGCATTTATTAACTCTTTGAATGCCCTTTAAACTCAATTTAAACTCGATAACATGCCCTTCCTAAAATTCATTGCAAAGGCAAACAATAATGAAAATAGGGCTAAATAGAAAGCATGCAAGGTGCATATAACCTCCGAGAATATTGAGCATGTGAGCTCATCTGCCTCCATGGCATTTCACTTTCTCCAACTCAAAACCATAAACAACACAAGACTCCAACAAAATCATTCTAAACATGTTAATAGTGCAAAGCAAATAAAGCAGGGTTAAGACAACTGAGTAGGCAAGGCATGACATAGTCTTGAGGCCTTTAATCTTCAAAGCACAAAGCCAGAGGCAAGCTGCAAACCAAATTGAATTCGAGCAAGTAGTGTAGTAGCAAAGTTAACAGGGGCATGCAAAAGTAATGCAAGGAAACAATGACAAAGGTGCTTAAGTATAGGGTGGCAACCTTAGAGCCAAGTGCTGACACCGATTCCATCTCAAAAGAACAATTCAAGTGAAACCCAAAAGTTAGAGAACCAAAGCATGCCCATAATTCGAATACGATAACTAGGTAATTATTTGCAAAGAGAATGAATTAAACAGGAAGCTTCAAGGACTAGTGGAGTTCTGAAAGCACATGCAAGCTTAGAACATAAAATGGCCGTAGCCCAATTACTAGTTAAAAAGCAAACATTCAAAGAAGATGTAGAAGGGCTGCGAGCCTACCTTGATTCCTTTTCACCCCAATTAACATGGTGAGCTTCAAGCTCCAACTACAACAAAACAATCCCCAAAACACCAACACCATTAACACTTCCAACCGCACAACACCAGGGTGCACCCACACATCACCAATAATCAAATAAGCTCACTTGTAACGTCCCCAACCACCCAGGCTGGGCCATGCTACTCCATAAACACTCTGATAAAGTTCTGATACCAAACTGTAACATACCCAGTCTCCCACTGGGCCTCGTTACCACCTTGTTTATGCTCTGAATCCAAAAAGCTATAACAACCCCTGCATATTACTAAGCAAAGCTACCCTAAAACTTCATTGCGCAGTTCCTACTTTACACACAAGTCCGCATAGTATCACTTGAGGTAACACGCTCAACCCAATTTGGATCTCGCCACAAAACTTATAGCAACGGAAGCAACAATTTCATGCAATACAACCTTAAGCAGCGGAATTTAAATCAAACAACTACGTGCACCAACATACTGACCCCACAATACAATTGTGTGCGCAACCACTTGTGCATCGTGCACCACTTCTGTTATTACTGTGCGCGGGGTCTAATTTCTTACCCGCACCCACGCATGAGTTCCAACCTCTTGGTGCACACAGGCTACAATCTTGCGCACCAACTACTCAATCCTCTTCTTGGCGAATCATAACCAAATTCACAAGGTTAAATTAACAGGCAAGACTACCACATTTGTCATATCCATGCACAACTACAAATACATGCTAAGTGCACCATACTTACATGAACAAGCAACAATTAACAGAATAACAACAAATACTCATATGCAACACATACAAGAATTTAACATATGTCAAACATAGACAAAATACACGCAGTAAACGAGACAAGTACTTAAGGAACACTTATCTTAAATGAAAGTCACCAATTGCAACCTTGACTCAGGCGTTCCTCCCAGCCATAAACGTTGTTGCTCATAAACTTTCAGCAATAGGTAAGCCTCGAGCTGGGGATGAACTCCACCAAGGTAAAGGGTTCTTAGTGACAATCTATGGTCCGAAACTCAACAAAATTGCCCATTCGTAAGTGCCCACTGCTACAACTAGCCCATAGTCCCTTATTCCCCACACACTTGTCACACCCAAGGAAGTGTGCCCCTTCTCTGCTTGCCAGTCCCTCGACTGCCCCACTTCCCTTCCCAGGGTTACCAACAACAAGCTGGATATGAAGTCTCTGAGCCCTGCGGCTAATGCTCAACGCACCAGGGAACAATTCCTAACAAAAATATCGCTGGAGAGTATATGCCCACGAGTCTGACAACCACTCCACAACAACTAGTCTCTAACCTGGAGAGACTGCTCACGGTCTATCCACTCGACTCTTCGACAATATCTCTGTTTATAGCCCACAACTCCCTACAAGCTTCTTTGTGCAAATAAGGTAATAATAAGATTTTCCATACAGTTAGACCCCCCCTGCACACGAGGGCCTACAACATGAATAATAATGTAATAATTCCTCCCAAAATACACTAAGGCCAACAATATATTGCATGCCTTCCACTTGACACTTGTCACCTCCAAAAGTAGCTTTAAGCCACTTGGTGCCCGTTCCCTACCCTCGGAAATTTAGAATAAAATAATATATTTGACATTTACGCTTTTCCCGGAAATATTATAAAATATTTCCTAAAAGCTTACGACTCACCTCGTTTTTCCCTTTTCCGGTGGAGTAGGCCCCCCATCTCTTTTCGTTTGAGTCAGTGAGCATGCAATGATGCAATATTATATTAATATTCATGATTATTTTTACATGGATAGGCGCGTTGGCCTATCTCTATCCAGGCTTACCAGCCTCATAATCACACAGGCTCTCCGGCCTCCATACATATCCATTCATCCCCGTGCACTAATCCAAGTGCGCGCAACATAGTGCAATGTACACACTTACCCAGGTGCACACAACACATAAAATGTGCGCACCCTGTTCTTACATAACACTTCTCTGCGCACTATGTAGATGCACGCAACACCAAAACGACTCACCAACCTATATATTCATTGCATTATACTTGGTAACAATCGACTCACCAACCTATGTAGAATTACAAAGGTTTCTGGATCAAGGACACTACAATCCCCTCCCCCTTATTTATGCAATGTCCTTAGTGCATTATATACACATATACATACAAAATTTCAAAACTCTTCAAAAAGATGAGGTTACTTTGCTTGTACAACATCCTCGCACTCCCAGGTTGCATCCCCTGGACTGTACCAGGTCCATTGGACGTTTACCAACTCCATGACTCGATTATGGAGTTGCTTGACTTTTCGATCCAATATGCAAACCGGTCGCACTTGAAATCCGCCTTCTGGCTCCACCTGAATCACATTCCATTCAATGACATGATTAGCATCGGGTGCATACTTCTTAAGCAATGACACATGGAAAACATTATGAATGCATAAGGACGCATGCAATGCAAGCATATAAGCGACAGGGCCAATCCTTTCAAGGATTTCAAATGACCCACAATAGTGCGTTGCTAATTTAGAACACTTTCCCAACTTTAGGGAACTGCGCTTGGCCTTCACTTTCAGAAATACGTGATCACCCACTTGAAATTCCCTGTGGGTTTTGCCTTTATTTGCGTAGCTTTTCTGCCTATCTTGGGAAGCCTTTAAATTCCGCCTTATCTTTACCATCTGCTCCTCCATTTCTCGGAGTAAATCTGGCCCAACTACTGTGCGGTTTGTTGGGTTATCTCAACTTACATGCGTGTTGCACTTCCTACCATAAAGTGCCTCAAATGGGCTCATCTTTAAAGATGCCTGATACCCATTGTTGTAAGCAAACTCTACCAAATGAAGGTAATCTTCCCATTTCAATGGCTTATCCATCACATACATCCTCAACATGTTTTCAATCACCTGATTTACCCTCTCAGTTTGACCATCTGACTCAGGATGATATGCTGTGCTGAAATTCAGACTTGTCCCAAATCCCTTGAATAACCCTTTCCAAAAGTTCAAGGTGAACTTGGAATCTCTGTCAGACACAATCGTCTTACGAACACCATGCAACTTAGCAACCTTGTGCATGTATGTCTCAACAACGTCAGTTGCCTTGTACGTCGACTTCACTGGAATAAAATGGGCAACTTTAGTAAGCTTGTCAACCACCACCATAATAGAATCATGCTGCTTAGCAGTCCTAGGCAACTTAGTTATGAAGTCCATGGTCACAACTTCCCACTTCCACCTAGGAATGGGCAAAGGTTGCAACAAACCAGCTGGATGTCTGTGCTTAGGCTTGACCTTCTGACATTCAAGACATTTCAAAACAAAATCCGCAATTTCCTTTTTCATACTTGGCCAAAAGTATTGCTGCTTGACCACGACAATGGTCTTCTGGTAACCTTGATGTCTAGCATAAGGAACCTTATGCATATATGACAAAATCAGGCTCTTCAACTCCTGATCATTTGGTACATAGACTCTGCGTCTATACATGAGGATCCCATCCTCTCTTAGCTCATAGCTTTCCAACTTCTGCTGCGAAATACCTTGCTGTAAGGTCACACTTATATCCATATACAGATCTGATTTGGCAACTTCCAAAATTTTGTCGCGCAAATCTATTTGGTACATGCTAATGGCTGTAGCATACATTTCATGCACCCTTCTGTTGAGTGCGTCAACCACCTTGTTCTCTTTTTCTCTGATATGCTTTATGTCGAAGTCATACTCACTGAGGAACTCTAACCACCTACTTTGCCTGGCATTCAAACTTGGCTGTCCAAACAAATACTTCAGACTGCAATGGTCTGTTCTCAACTCAAGTCTCTTTCTCACGAGATAATGCCGCCACATCTTCAAGGCATGCACTATAGCTGCCAACTATAAATCATGTGTAGCGTAGAGCCTTTCATGCTCTTTCAACTTCCTTGACTCGTAGCACACCACATGTCCATTCTGACTCAGGACTCCACTGAGTCCTTCCTTGCATGCATCCGTGAGCACAACAAAGTCTACATCTGGATCTACAATTCCTAAAATCAACGCACTTGTTAACAAATTCTTCAAGTGCTGAAAACTCCTTGCGCAATCTAGAGTCCACTCAAATCATGCACCTTTCTTCTACAGGGATGTAATTGGATGCACAGTCTATGAGAATCCTTCAATAAACCTTATGTAGTACCCTGCCAGTCCCATAAAGGATCTCACTTCTCTGACATTTCTTGGTGTTGGCCATTCCTCAATGGATTTTATCTACGCTGGGTCCACAACTATTCCTTCTTTTGAAATAATATGACCCAAATAGTGAATCTGTCGTTGACAAAATGAACACTTGCTCAACTTTGCATAAAGCTGATGCTCCCTCAACACCCGCAACACCATTCTCAAGTGCTGCTCGTGCTCTTCCTCAAACTTCGAGTAAATAAGAATGTCGTCCAAAAACACAATGACAAACTTATCCAAATACTTTCTGAAAACTCCATTCATCAAACACATGAAGACAACGGGTGCATTTGACAACCCAAATGGCACTACTGTAAACTCGTAATGACTGTACCTTGTTCGGAAGGCAGTCTTACTGATGTCTTCCTCTTTTATTCTTACTTGGTGATACCCGGATCTGAGATTTATCTTGGAAAATATCCTTGCGCTCCTTAGTTGATCAAACATATCATCTATCCTTGACAAAGGATACTTGTTCTTTACTGTTACTTTGTTCAACTTCTTGAAGTCGATACAAAGTCTCAACATACCATCCTTCTTCTTCACGAACAACACTGGTGCACCCCAAGGTGACACACTTGTGCGTATATACCCCTTCTTCAGAAGCTCTTCAAGTTGCATCTGTAGCTCCTTCAGTTCCGACGTACTCATCTTGTAAGGAGTCTTGGATACAGGTGCTACTCCCGGTGTCATATTTATAGAGAAGTCAATATCTCTTTTCGGAGGCAATCCCAGTATCTTTTTAAAGACATCCTTATACTCTTTCAGTATTGCGCAGGCTTCCACACTTGGCACTTTATCCTTAGGTGCCTCTTCCATGTGCACTGCAAATACTTGGCACCCTTTTCTGTAACTTTTCTTCAATTGTAATGCTGAAATTTCTCCGAGGGTCACAACTCTTGGAATTCCTTGAACTGATCTCAAGTTTTCTTGCTCATCCAAGCAAGTGAATGCCTTATTGTAACAATCCAAGACAACATGGTGCTCATTCGACCAATCCATACTAATGAGGCAATCATATGAGCCCAAAGGTATAATATTCAAATCAACTTTTGTGCGCAGTCCATTCATCTCCCATGGACATGCCTTAACCATCTCATTGATTTTCCTTTTTGCTCCTGTAGCTAATTGCACCAACCAAGATTTTCTAAGCTTGCTTCTTGGAAAATGGAATCTTTCCATCATCTTAGGGTCTAGATAACTATGACTAGCTCATGAGTCAATTAAAATAACAATAGATTGGTTGTTAATTTTACCTTCCACCTTGATCACGTGTGAGTGGAACTCAACCTGCTTGTTATCTAGCCTGGCGTAAATCCTTGGCACATTTCTACCCATGTCCTCCACTATCGTAGCTTGTTGTACATTCTGTGCAGTCCTCACTTTATCACCTCTTTGAGGACAATCTCTTTGCATATGATTTCCGTCACAACCCCAACACTGCATAGGTTGCTGCCATGACTTTTGTCCCATTGTTTCTGACATTCTGGGCTCCTGAAGAGTCGTTTGTCCTTGTGCAGTATTTCTGATAAATGGTGGCTTAGCTCCCTTCTTCCTCTGTTCCACCTTTTTTTTCATCTTGTCTTCCCAAGCCTTTTGGAAAGTTGGTCTTCCCCTTTGCTGGTCATAAAGACGCGCCTTATGGTTTCCTCCAACGTCTTAGGGTCATCATACGGTATCTTGTCATTGATAAATGAGGGCAACCTGCTGAAATATCTTCGAATCTTCACCTATTCATCCTTGATAAAAGGCACATAATTCAACAGTTCTAAAAATCTTCTTTCGTACTCATCAATCGTCATGCTCCCAAGCTTGAGTTCGAAGAACTCCTTCATTTTCCTGTTAGAGTACCACTTAGTTAAGTACTTCTTTTGTAAATACCTCTTGAATTCTCTCCAAGTCACTTTCTTCTCATCAATGTGGTGCATTTGCATATACTGATCCCACCACATTGATGCCTTTCCCTTTAACTGATAGATAACAATTCTCCCTTCTGCTTGCGCAGAATAGTTATGCAACTGGAAGTATTTCCTCATACCCATTAGCCATGTCTTTGCATCTTCGTCCTTCTTGTGCTCAACATCAAATGTAGGAGGCTTAATCTTATTCATTTCCCCCTTGTAACTCGTCCACCCCAGTCCTTCTCTTATGCTTTCTGACAAGAGATGGACTTGAGCTACTGCCCATTTTGTTGAAAGAATGCTTACCAACACTTCTTCCTTCTCTTCTTTTCTCATCATGAAACCTACGACTTCTCGACTTACTTATCTCTGTCTCCTTATCCATCTTCTTTTCTATTCTGTCCAGGCTTTGCATCAATTTGACATTGAAGTCATCTTGCTGCGCCTTGGTTCTCATAAGCCTTTCATTATCAGCCTCATAACTCTAGACATCTTTTTGTAATATTTTTACAGTTTCTACCAAGTTCACGTGCTCCTCCTTGAACTCGGTACCTTCGACACACAAACCGATATACAGATCTCCAAATTCGTCATCAGGACTATAAGTCCTCCGCGCATCTTCCATGCTTTCAACCTTCTGCACTGAATCTGTCTTGCTCTATTTGTTGATAATTCTTCAAAATGTGCAGACAACAAGATTTGTTAGGTGATTTCATGCAACAACTACATGAAAAATTCGCACCATTTTGTCAGAACCCTTTCTCTTGGATTTCTTGGATGAAAGTGCGCACACCCGTGCATCACTGCTTTTGCGCGCAACACAACCTTATACTGCGCACCCATGGCCTTTTGTGTAAACTAAACTCTGAACTACGCGACATCAATTCTTAGTGCTCCCATCTATCCGTGTTAGTTTCTGGCCCATACAAGTCCATTGTTGAACCCATAGCTCTGATACCAAACTGTAACGTCCCCAACCACCCAGACTGGGCCGTGCTACTCCATAAACACTCTGATACCAAACTATAACGTACCTAGTCTCCCATTGGGCCCCGTTACCACCTTATTTATCCTTTGAATCCACCAAGCTCTAACAAACCTAGCCTATTACTGAGCAAAGCTACTCTAAGACTTCACTGCGCAATTCCTACTTTACACACAAGTCCGCGCAGTATCACCTGAGGTAACATGCTCAACCCAATTTGGATCGCGCCACACAACTTATAGCAACGAAAGCAACGATTTCTTGTAATACAACCTTAAGCAACAAAAATTAAATCAAACAACTGTGCGCACCAACAAACAGACCCCATAATACAACTGTGCGCGCAACCACCTGTGCGTCATGTGCCACGTCTGTTACTACTGCGCGTGGGGTCTAATTTCTTACCCACACCCACGCATGAGTTCCAGCCTCTTGGTGCACACATGCTACAATCCTGTGCAACAACCACTCAATCCTCTTCTTGACAAATCATAACCAAATTCACAAGGTTAAATTAATAGGCAAGACTACCACATTTGTCATATCAATGCACAACTACAAATACAGGCTAAGTGCACCATACTTACATGAACAAGCATCAATTAACATAATAACAACAAATACTCATATGCAACACATGCAAGAATTTAACATATGTCAAACATAGACAAAATGCACGTAGTAAACAAGACAAGTACATAAGGAGCACTTATCTTAAATGAAAGTCATCAACTGCGGCCTTGACTCAAACGTGCCTCCCAGCCATAGACGATGTTGCTCATAAACTTTTAGCATGAGGTCACCCCCAATCTTGGGCTCAACTCCACCAGGGTAAAGGGTTCTTATTGACAAGCTATGGTCTGGAACTTAATAGAATTGCCCATTCGTAAGTGCCCATTGTTGCAACTAGCCCACAATCCCTCATTCCCCACGCACCTGTCACACCCAAGGAAGTGTGCCCCTTCTCGACTCACCAGTCCCTCGGCTGCCTCACTTCCCTTCCCAGGGTTACCGACAACAGACGGATAGGAAGTCTCCGAGCCTTGCGACTAATGCTCAATGCACCAGGGAACAATTCCCAACAAAACTCTCGCCTGGAGAGTATATGCCCACGGGTTTGACCACCACTCCACAACAACCAGTCTCTCACCCAAAGAGATTGCTTACGGTCTTTCCACCCGACTCTTCAACAATATCTTTGTTTATAGCCCACAAATCCCTACAAGTTTCTCTGTGCAGATAAGGTAATAATCAAATTTTCCATATAGTCCGACCCCCCCCCTACACACGAGATCTTGCAACATGAATAATAATGCAATAATTCCTCCCAAAATATACTAAGGCCAACAATATACATTGCATGCCTTCCATTTGACACTTGTCACCTCCAAAAGTAGCTTTAATCCACTTGGTGTTCTGTTCCCTACCCTCAGAAAACTTAGAATAAAATAATGTCTGACATTTACACTTTTCCTGGAAATATTATAAAATATTTCCTAAAAATTTACTACTCACCTGCTTTTTCCCTTTTCTGGTGGAGTAATCCCCCCATCTCTTTTCGTCTAAGTCAGTCAACGCACAATGATGCAATATTATATTAATATTCATGATTATTTTTACATGGATAGGCGCACTGGCCTATCTGCGTCCAGGCTCACCAGCCTCATAATGACACAGGCTCTCCGGCCTCCATACATATCCATTCATCCCTGTGCACTAATCCAAGTGCATGCAACATAGTGCAATGTATGCACTTACCTAGGTGCGTGCAACACATAAAATGTGTGCACCTTGTTCTTTGATAACACTTCTTCGCGCCCTGCGCAGATGTGCGCAACATCGAAACGACTCACTAGTTTATATATTCATTACATTATACTTGGTACCAATCGACTCACCAACCTATGTACAATTACAAAGGGTTTCGGATCAGGGACACTACATCATTTGTAGGGGGCAAAACAAAGGACTAGACAGGTTCATCCCCCATAACCAAATATAGAGCCAAACATAGTGAAAAATCTAAGCAACATAAAAGAATGAGAGAGCACAATGGAGGCGGTGGGTAGGAGAAACATCACTAGAGTCTACCAATCATTGGCTCAAACACCAATGACTGAAGTCGAGGCGAAGAGAAGTATCCATGTAGGAGAAGTCAATACCTCCTACACCCAATCACAACAACTCCCAATTTCATCACATCAAAGCCCGTGCGATAATAATACCCTTAAATTTTCCAAAGTTCCAATGTCTAGATCGATCATATGCTTAATGCCAATGACAAGGGGGTACATCCTTGCTAGGTAGGTCAACCACAATCTTACTACCATACGTCACCACACCGAGGTCTAACTCCAAAGCCCAGACACACGTGACTAATGCCCAAGTGTTAGGCTAAAACATCAACCAAAGCATGAAACAACACAAAGGAGCATGGAGCAGCAAGTTGCTAGTTAAAGACTCAAGCTAATAGGAGTTTGCCACATGTTTGAAGAGGCTCTTCATCAAAGCAAAGGCAACTGACAGGGCAACAACCAAGGAGGGATTCAAATCAATCAAGGCGAAGTAAGAAGGGTTTCATAACTAGTAGTAGGTTCCCAATCCATCAACTTAGCCGAGGATGAGGCTTAATCAATTAATGCTAGGTGAGCAATAAAGAACATCCAATTAAATACTTAAAACATGCGGATGTAACCACATGTGCATAGTGTGCAGGAGCAATATGTGTCAGAGCTGTAACAAATAAAGACACATCATTAATAATAATATCCTTCAATTAACCAATAATGGTGCATGAAATAAACATGTCAAGACCTCATGATCACCATATGCCCAGCAAAGAAATCAAAATAACAAGTGCTGTTTTGTTTCCAATATCGAAAGGAAACTGCAATCATAACTGATAGAACATGTTCACCATACATGAAAGCTGAGTTATAATGTTGCCAAACCCAAATCAACAATGCTCGAGAATAGAGATCATCATCAAAGTATTGCCAGCCCATAGCATATCAGTAAACCATCATCTCCAACACATCATGGCAGAATAGTGCTGCTGTCACAAAAAAATTGGTGCTATTTCCCTTCATCCAAAAACCTTATGCCTCTGAGCAACTAGGTGGTGGACCCCTCTTTGAGTTTTAAGTCAGAACTGTCAGCAAAGAGGAATCTTATATGAGAAGCATGGGCAGCATTAGGTTCAAGATGCCAAGCCCAATTCAACAATGCTTGAGAATAGTGATCATCATCAAAGTATTGCCAGCCCATAGCATATCAGTAAACCATCATCTCCAACCCATCATGGCAGAATAGTGCTTCTGTCACAAAAAAAATGGTGCTATTTCCCTTCATCCAAAAACCTTATGCCTCCGAGCAACTAGGTGGTGGACCCCTCCTTGAGTTTTAAGTCAGAACTGTCAGCAAAGAGGAATCTTATATGAGAAGCATGGGTAACATTAGGTTCAAGACAGGTGGGCCTACTCCAACTTAGTTTACTTCACAAAATTTTAGGTTAGAAGTAGCAAAACTTTGTGGTTCAGTATTGTTGACTAGAAATAAGGTCAACAAAATGGAGAGAATATTAATCATACTCTTATGTTCATGTTGTTTACCAAGCGCTGCTGATAAACGAAGATCTAAATGGGTTTCCATTATCACAGAGATTTCATACCACTTGTATCTCTAGCTAAAGACAGGTTACACAAACTTTGTTTACTTCGCAAAAATTTAGGTTAGAAGTAGCAACACTTTGTGATTCAGTATCGTTGACCAGAAATGAGGTCAACAAAATGGAGAGAATATTAATCATTCTCTTATGTTGATGTTGTTTACCAAGTGCCACTGATAAACAAAGATCTAAATGGTTTCCATTGTCACGGAGATTTCATACCACTCATATCTCTAGCTAAGCATTGCTGGTGGGTGTATATGAGTGGCATCAAGTGATGTTGGTGCATGGTGTTATAATATCTCTCTTCAGTCATGGAGCCTAGTTGCGAGTCGCGACACTGATTGGATGCAGGAAGATTTCCTGTTGGTTGGACGAGACATCTCTTATGGTGTTTTGCTGGGTTGTGCATTTCTGAGCCAGAACAGGACCTAGAAAGGCACTAAGGTTTTTGATACACCATCCACCAATAATAGACTCTCGGGTTGACATTTCTCTAGTCATGATTTCCTTTCTCTTGTGGGCTTTGACTTGAAAGGATAGGAGGATTAAACCTAACAATTAAAACAGAACTCTGAATTTTTGGCCTTAATTTTCAGGCCATGATGATTAAATCTTTTTGGGATGTTTGGCACCTAGACAGGCTCAATAAATCTATCATACATTATGATGTCTTTGTCTTTATGCTTTGCGTGGAAGGCTGCACCTTGTGGACTTCGTATCTTGGCTTAGCTAAGTAGATTTTTTCCCCTTATGTTCTGTCCCCTCATAATTTGATGTTTGTTTTTGTTATTATGAAATGCAATCTTTTGTTCTCCAATAGTCTTGAGTCTTGACACAATTTGACTTCTTTCCTATATGTGGGATCCTTTATTTTTTGCTAGCCCTTTTCATTTTACAAAAGCTTGCATTTGAAACACCTGTCTTGAATTTCTTTTAAGACATTGGCAAAGACAGGTCAACGGTGACAGTGAGCTTGAGGTTGGTCTGAAGAATAAAGCCCATGAGGACTGATGCACACAAACCCACTAATGGGGTCATACTTTATGGCAAAAATTCCTAACATCCATGCATCTTGAATTAATTATCCAATACTGTGGATTAACTAGCAAATTTATTAAGTATTCAATTTAAACTTTGGGATTATGGGTTTATGGATCTATCAAAACATACCACTGTGCACACCTTTTCATAGGGTTTTCCTCTCATATATTTTCTTTCTTTTTGATGTTGTTGTGGTTGTGGTTCTTGTCAATTTGAAAAATTTATCTTTCATTCTTCTTACCTGTTTATCTGTGAGAGTGTTTGGGTCATGTCAGTCTTCTGTTCTTGTATTTCTGAATTATTTGTGAGGAACCTATTTATCAAATGACATGTTTTTATCTGTTGATAATCTTCTCTGAGAATAGCTTCAAATATTCAGTTTATATCTTCACAAAAATACTTGTTAACATAAGTTGTATCCTAAGTGGTTTTGTCTGATTCAGTCTACAGTTGGGGCTACGAAAGAGAGGCTCTGGAAGAATTGTGGGACATCAGTTGACTCCATGGTTCTTCAACTCTTTGATGATAATGACAAGAAGGTCTGTGACATGAATGAGGACTCACAGCCTCTTGGGCTTTACTCTCCACGTGACGGGTGAGTCTAGCTACAATTGAAACATTATTTTTCAGAAGTTTCAACATTCGCTTTGTGTGGTAAGAAAACAAGGCTTACATCCTGTTACCTTCCAAATTCTCACTTAAGGTGTAAAAGCCCCAACCACAAAGTGAAACCCTAGGGGCAACTCAGGAAGACTACTCACTGTCACCTTGGTAGTACTTTCCCTCTCTTTAGGCCGGCTCTCCTCCGGCACAAGAGGGGATTCCCTAAACAAACTAAGTCCAGTGAAAGGATAATGAATGGTTTCTAGTACAATTACAGCAGTAAATTCCAGATTTATAAAACAAAAAGTGAATGATTGATTTTTAATGTTTAGAGGTAGTTGAAAGAGGGGACAAGTGCCTAGGTCCCAAATTGGGCATACGGGGTCAATAGGGCAGTTTTGACAATGTTATTGGAACAAAACAAGCTGCAAAATGCATGCTACAGCAAGCCTAATGTGGTTGGAAATTAATGCAGAAAATTACTAAGGGCAGGCTTTACAAGAGATGCTCCTTCAAGCTAAATTCAAGGGTGTGTTCTACTAAGGAAATAAACCATACAACTACTCCTAAGATGCTAGATGCAATTAGATTATTTCCATTAACAAAACAACAAAAAAACCAGAGATGAAAGACCACACCTAGTTTTCTTCTAATGCGGTAAATGTGCCCTTCCCTTGTGGCCTCATGAACAAGCTCTTTGCATGTAGAAAATCAGTAAGAATATCCAGCAATAATGCTCCAAAATAATAGCCTCATATCAATAAGAAGGCACCCATATATGTCCAAAAGCCTTCAGTAGAATTTTAGCAATAGATCTCCAAAGTTACATGCACTTTCAACAAACCATTACAAGAGGAAGAGCCTCTATTATATAGAGTTCTAGGCTCAAACCTCCTGAACAATAAAATAATAATATCAAGGCTAAAACCCTAGATCTAAACTAGGGGTGCATAAACAACAATTATCCACTGACTAACTTGAATGGACGAGTCAAACAATACAAAAAATATCCATGGATGAGTAGTTGTTATGCGGCATGCCACATGTTCAAATCTCCAAAAAAATGAGCTCATGGAGGTGGACGTAGATGCATCCTTAAAATGGGTAGAAGATCATTTCAAATGCTCCAATGTATATCCTCAAACTCCTCCAAGGGAATCGACCCACTAACAAATCCTCAAGAAGTGTGCCATGAATTGTTGAAGAGGCACATGTGGCTCCTCATGGTGACACGTCCCCTCCATAAAGCATGAAAACGTGTGCAATAATGTCCTCATGTAGTGGATTGGCCCTCAAGTGATGGATAAGTGGTTACAAGTGTTGTCAACATGCCAAAAATATCCCCCAAGGTTAGGATGCATCCTCAACTAACTCCTCAACATGGTCTCCAAGGTGTAACAACCCTCAAGAAGTGTGCAAACAGTTAGGTCCAAGGAAGGTGGAGTCAACCAACCAAAGAATGGCACCAATGCATGTGCAAGGTCATGATCAAGCTCAACTAACTCCTTGGAGGAAAGGGTTGGCCCCATCAGTCAAGCAATAGAATAATATAAGTGTGAAGATACCTCAACATATGTGCCAAGTAGGGGGAGTGATTTACTAGAGATCATGATCCACATCATCATACATCCATCCAAATATCAAACTCGTCCACAGAAGTAAGGGTGCTCACACCATGAGGCTCAAGCCAAGCTAGAATATGCCAGATAAAGCCATCATGAAGGTTTAAAGTTTAAACCATGTGAAAAGGGGTGTGTATACAAAGCGCTCTCCAAAAGTATGATGCTAACATGCCAAAATACAATCCATATGTGAAATAAACCCCAAAGTGCTAGGGCGTGCATCAACTAGGGCCAAGTGCCATCAAACCACATTCAAAACACATCCAAGCCTTCTCATGTGGTGACTAGATCAATCATAAGAAAAGGGGAACATCTAGAAAGATCTATCATAGTGGCAAACCAATACATCAAACATAATACCACCATACAGAGATATAGCAAAATACAAAGGGTGCTCCAATATCAACCCAAGGTACATCAATAATCAACATTGGAGATCATGCTATTCTCTGGGGGCAACAATCAAATGGTTGTGCAATGACAACTTTCCTCGAGACATCACACACCCACCATTTGCAATGGTTGACAATGTCAAAAGGGAAGTGCCGAGGAAAGATGTGCACCAATAACAATGCCCCTCTATCCATCAAGTGCCATCCTGTATATTCCTACAAGTCTTTGACATATGTGATAAAAATCACAAGTGTAACTGAATTGTGATGAAAATCACATGGGGTGTGATCAAAATCACAGTTGTTGTGATGAAAAGCATGAGTGTGGGACCTCATAGAGAATGTGAAGTAACACATCCGATGCTGGTGCATGAACATCATTCTCGAGGGTAAATGTAGATTAGAATAACTGAATAAGATTAAAGTTCTAAATAAGGCAACAACTCAGCCTGGTTTAGTTAAGAATTTGGTTTGCTCTTCAGCTAATAAAGACGTATGAACATAATATTGTGAAATTGCAGATAAAAACAAAACAAAACCCACCCATACTTGAGCCATCAGAGACAATGTCAAACTGACATTGGAGAGGAGGTTGAAGAAGATGATATGTTTTCCTGTATCCCTCGATTTGAGACCATGATTGATAGGTTCTCCAATTTCCTTTGCTTTCTCCCTTTGTATCACAAGTTTGAGAACTATATCCTATTCAGAATTTGCTACAATTGTAGTGGATTGTCCATTTTAAATATTGAGATATGTGCCATTCCTATTTTCCTCCAAGCCGCTTCTATGATATATTTTTTTCTAAGGAAAACCTCATGGGAAAACCCCTGGGCACTTCCCAGCATTTTGCAGATGGTACCCAGTGTAAATCCGTTAACCCTTGACCTGGTAGGGACATTGAGTGAGGCATGCAACAAAGGCAGCCAGCCCGGGCGATTGACCCCAATAAGTTATTATTTATGCAATTACAGGATGTGGAAATTTATTCTTGCAGTTTCTTTAAGTAGAGAAAATAGACTCGTGTCTGTTTTGACCCGAGTAATGATTGTCTGGGCAATGTTTGATTGATGCTTCACACTACTTTAGTAGTCTTCGTGAACTATCTTTTGACTGCCCACTTTTTAACATCTTAATGGTGGCTGAAGAAGATGTGCATTAGTGGGGTGTAACATCTTCACAAGCAAGGCACCTTGTTTGTGTTAGCAAAAGAATAAGATAGTGTACTTTCAAAATAGTCACAGCTTGTAGTCCCATTATTTTTTGCTTAATTTTGAGATGTTGATAATTCAGATGAAGTTACATCGGTCATTATCTTCTATGTCTCTTTGCTATTAGATATAGATTGAATAGTGTTTTGAGAATTTCTTTTATCTGCATATGCTGCTGGTTTGCCAGGTTGCTCCGAGCTGGTTCTCCATTTACCTTCAAAGAGTTGAGTTCTGGATTGCCTGGCTGAAGGTAGGGTGCACTTGCATTGGAAGATATTCTAAGTATGTCGAGTTGCTTATGAAGACACCATTCATGGAGGTGAGGTGCATTTAATCTTGGAGAGTTAAACTTCAAGCATGGCCAAATTATTGGGGGAGTTACTCTCCTATTCCAGGAAAATCCCTTGGTTGTTACTTCAGGTCTGTACCTAACAGTTATGGTAGCGACATGGTGCAGTCTTTAAGGCTGTCATGTCAGATCTTTTGTCAGCATTTATGACAGCGGGTAGGGTGCCTCCTTTGGGTGTTATTCCTGACATATGCTAGGCGGTTATGGACAGCAGGTAGGGCACCTCCTTTGGGTGTTATTTCTGACATATGCTAGGCGGTTATGGACAGCAGGTAGGACACCTTCTTCGGGGGTTATGACAACAGTTATTATAGCTAGGAGGGCGCACTAATTGAGGAGAGATTCCTTGTGTACGTGGCATATTAAATGTAGGAGTTACTCTTACATATGGGGTACACCACTTGGTTATGTTTAGCATATTTTGTAGCAACCTATTGTCTTGGTCTATAAAAGAGATGGCTGGTTGCATTTAGCTATAGTTGTGAGCAATATTATCAGAACTGTCAATTTTCACATGCACCTATGTGACTAATTTTCAGATCTGGAAATTACTACCTAGTGAGCAACAAGCAAACCCTAGATTTCTTTCACTGAACAATTTCACACTGAAAATTATGACGAAATTATATGCAGCGGAAACAAGATAAGAGCTGAATCATCAACACAACTGAGACAATTTTCTGTTTTGTAAACTTTATTAAATTCAGAATATCTGAGAGCAAAACTAGCTCTCCCAGTCAACAACCTTTGACCAAAATAATCCTGAGGACAAACTGTCCTTCACAACAAAAATCAGCAAAATTACAACTCAGCAAAATACCAGAAATCTGCCCGCAAATCTGCTGCCATCTGTACCTATGCTGATGTCAGCCATATGGCTGCTGACATCAGCAGTACAGACCTATTACTTGCCTGCCAACTCGCACGTGTGGACTGAATCTGCCCTCTACACGTGCGGCTCCCTTTTTCTGTCCCTCGGCCTGCTGCCACATGGCTGTACGGACTGTATGGCCTGTCCGTACAGTCACACGTGCAGACTGTCTCCTCACATGTGTGGCTGTCTCTTGGCTCCACACGTGCGGCCTCAGCTCTTCTTCTTCTCATACGTGTGGTCTCACACGTGTGCCTCTTCCTTGGCTAAAAATAGAAGCTTTTACGCACCTGAGACAAGAACAGAAAAAACACAAGAAATCCTAGGCCAAATTGCCTCACAATTGCATATTTCTCCTTGCTGAAATTTCCAAACTCCTAGAACAAGTGCGCCTCACTTATGCTATCTCCATCATGCACAATGAGCTAATGTCACAATGACATCTCTCCTTTATATAGGAGTCCAATGAGTGAGTTTAGGACCCATACCTAAACTCAACAATTAATTAAAATATTTTAATCATCTTTTGTGGGTGTGGCACCCCCACAGAAGCCCATCAACTTTCCGATGATGCCCTGGCCTCATTTCTAGGCCGATTTTGATGAAACGAAAGTCAAAACTGATGCCAAAAAAATTTCCCACATGCCTGGCACCTTGGCATCTAGTGGGAATACCTCCCGAAGCTACAAAATCAACACTCCCTCTTAGAGAGGGAGGTATACCATCCTCCAACATCTAGATGTACAACTGTTGCACACATAGATATCGCTCTAAATAAGCCACCTCATCTATACTCCAATAGTCCAGACTGGCTACTCCCTCTGTCATTGTAGAAAATGGGTATGTGAACGCGGTCACGGGCAAAAGTTCTGCAATCAAGTCTGTTTGACTCCCTGCATTCACTGTCACTGTTGTCCAGTCTCTCTGACTGGCCACATCCTTAGTCTCTGAGGCAAAATCTGTCTGACTAGTCGCATCCTCGGTCATTGAGGCCAATCCTGCTCTCTAGGCTGCCTCTCTGGCTACTCCCTCTGTGACTGAAGCAATTCTTGCCAAAACACAAGGATCCTCCATACATGTCCCTCATGCCCTAGAAGCTTCCTACCTCTGAGGCTCTTGTCTAGCCTCCTCTATCACGGTAACAAAACCTGTTGAATCAACTAGATCCTCCATGGAAGGTACACAACTCTTAGAAGCTTCCTGCTCCTACATCTCTTGTCAAACCTCCTCATCCCATTAAACATGTTTGCTAGTCCTAGAAGATGTCCCTTTCCCACCTGAACTTGAGGGGGAACTCCCTTTGGATGACCATCTCTCCCTCTAAGCCAACTGACCCTCCTTGAGATCGGGCTCACTCTGAGATCGCATGCTCTGTTTGAAACCTGAATCCCTCTAAGTTTGCACAACCTCTGGGGCCGTCTGCTCCTTTTCCATTGTCCTCTGCACAATCTTGGAAGGCTGCTCCTCCCTCCTAGATCCCGAGGGTCGTCTCCCTCTGAACTTTGATTCCCTCTGAATCTGTGCTAATTGTGGGGCCATCTGCCTCACCTCTAGTGGAACTACGTGCTCCTCCTCTGTCTCTCTACCCTTGCTGGCCATAGCACCCATAGGTTGGCCCCTTAGCCTATATAGGTTGCCCTTCCTAACTCCAAGAACCACTGTTGATTTGAAGCTAGTCCGTCTGGGCACAAGCAACACCTGTCCATGTCGAAACATCACATGATCGCCCTTCTTCTCAATCTCCAAGAATGAGAGGAAACTCCTCTCGAGTTTTGGCACCCACAACACATTCCACACCCACAATGTCTCCCCTGAATCCAACTGAAACGATATTGTACTAGATCCTCGTACTAAATACTTGGCTCCTGTACCAAGCTCCACACATAAGTCTGGGCCAGTCTGTGTGAGAGTGTCAAACAACTCTCGTGTACCTGTCATATGGCAAGATGCTCCACTATCCACCAACCATCTCTCCTTGCTGGAGACAATACTTGAAAGGGTGGAGACCAACAAGATCTCCCTCTGGAACCTATCTGCAACCTCATCAACCTTTGCTGCTGATGTCTGCTGCCTTATTCCTCTTCCCCTCCGGAGTGGACACTGTGAAGCATAGTGGCCAAATTCATGGCACTCAAAACATCTTATCCTGCTAAGATCTTTCTTCCGTCTCGATTCTGGGGATGCTTCTCTCTTGGGAGAAGCTCTTCTTCCTGGTGGACCTCTTCTGTTTGGAGAACCTCTTCTGCCTTGCCTGGTGCAGGTTGCAAAGGCCTGGTTCTCATCATTGCTACTCTTCATTGGACCATCCAAATCATCCCTGGACACCAACTGGGTCTCTTCCTGGATACACTTTGTCCATAGTCTGTCAAAGTCCGGTAACTTATCTCGTGCACAAATCCCCTACACAAATGGTTCCCAGGACCTGGGAAGACCTCTCAAGGCTACATTCACCAACTCAACATCCTGTACTGTCTCACCAATGGTTGTGAGCTGATCTCGGATCTGAGTAATCTTCATGAGATAACAGACAACTATGTCCTCACTAGTCATCGTGACAATCTTAAGCTGATGCTTCATGTGTAACATCCTGCCAGTATTCTTTTTTTGGTAAAGACCCACCAAAGCATCATACATATCCTTGGCAGTTGCTTTCTCAACAATGTGAGGAATCAAGTGGTCCTTCACGGACTCTAGCAACACCTGCTTGGCCTTTACTTCCTTCTTCTTGTGAGCAGTCAGCTCCTGTTGATTGGTAGGGGCTGCAATCACAGTCTCAACATATTCCTTGAGGTCATTCTCTTCTAATATAAAGAGAACCCTTGCCTTCCATGCCTGAAAGTTGGTTGCCCCTTCCAACTTGTCCTCAAGCTTTAATTGTTCACCATGGTTACTTGCCCAGAACTAGAACCAGAACCAGAACAAGAACAAAACTTTTTCAGTGTGTCTCAAGATGATCCCTATCTCTTCAGATCCCAAGCTTTGACACCATGTCAATTTTCTCATGCACCCATGTGACTAATTTTCAGATCTAGAAATTGCTACCTAGTGAGTGCTGCCGTCCTAATGCACACTTGCTAACGTGAGCTAAGTCCAACTCACTTAGTGTGCCCTCGGAGACACAATGTCTAAGTTCCAAATCCACATTGTCACCTTGACTGGAACTTCTTCCTTCTAGGCTTACTCCTAGGGAAGCCAAGGGGGGTAGTCCCTAGTTACTAAGTTAATTTTTAAGTTAATGTTCTAGGAGTTAGTTTTAATTTGTTATAGGCCAAAGGGGGAAAACTAGCCTATGATGACAAGCAGCAATGCAAAGTGCAAGTCTAATCTATATGACAGTCAACCCTTTCCCTAAGTCAACTAAGACTAGTGCCTATCGTTGGGCAATGGGGTCAACTAAGGTTTGAAGGTGGTTCAATTACAGAAGTTTTACAGTTGATACAAGTTAAGCTACCTCAAACCCAAAGATACATCTATACAAAGAATGTCTAAATGTCACAATGTTTACAAGATTTACAAATCAAATACAAAAATACATGAGCTAGATACAAGATATACCAATTAGATACAAAGATACACCAATGTAACAAAATGTACAAGATATAAGCAATTTACACACATAAGCCAAGCATGCCCCAAATGGCACTTACTCCATTTGGACTGCCTTCACTGGCAACAACCACAAAAGCACTTAAGGATCAAAAGAAGTATTGCCTCCCCAAGTGGGATACTCAAAACTTCCCTGATCCACACCACAATAAGCAAATAGACAAGGTATTCAACAAGTAAATCAGTTGCTCATGTAAACAGAAAGGACATAAACATATAGTTGCAATGGAGATAGATAAACAATGAGATAATCCACAAGTTATGTTTGCCTATGCATACATCTAATACCCCCCAAACATACACAAGTGATCTATGCAACTAAGTGTTGTAATTGCTTAAAGATTTTACAAATTTTAATTTCCCTTCCCCCTAACTAGGTGTGTGCTTCAAGCTTCCTCCTCCCTTGGCCAAATGACTGCCCGGTGCTCAAGATAGTAAGGCTAACGAGGCCTTACCCTAGCTTCCAAGGTCAGCCCGCACAGTAAGAGGTAGTCCAGTCACGGGATCTCCCCAACGAAACCACGGGACGGTCCCCCGCCACTACCGCCTGGACTGTCCCTCAAACCCGTTTTAGATGGTGGAGGCAGATGAATGAGGCCCCTAAAATGTTACTAAAAGTTATTAGGACCCGCGGGTGGGTCTTTAAGTGTGTTGGGTTGCTTTTAGACAAGTTTTAGACCCCTTAAAATTATGTTTTTAGCGCATGGCCGTGAGCAAAAAGTGTGTAAAACGATGCTTGCAATGTGTCAATTGACCATCAATAATATGTCAAAATGTGAGGAAAATGTTACACAACCATAAACCATTCATCTACGAAATATCCCACATGTAAAACTGAAAATATAGATGGAGCATGAGCACTTGCAAATGTAAACCGTGAGTGTATATGTCTTAGATCATAAAGATAAATAATTTGAGCGCATAGATACTTCACATGTAAAACATTAAACACATAAGCATGAGATTGTATGTGCAAGACGTGGCTTAAAGTGCAAAACCGAAAGTGTAAGATGCTTGAACAGTGTAAGGAAACGTGAGCTTAAAAAACATTCACCATCCCCGCATCATTTATCCATCATTATAAACATTTAATTGCAAAAGAAGTGGGACGAATTGATAAGAAGTATAGAGATGCTTAACAGTGAAACATTCAACCCATAAACGAAAAATATGTGACGTAGATGCTTAGAATATGAACCAAAACGTGAGCATAGAAAACTAAGTGCTAAACCCTGAACAGGACGTGAGCTCAAAAATGCTTAAACCATGAACATTTAACCAATGCGCATTTGATCATGTATCCAAGACGTGGGTGCTTAAACAGTAAAGAGGGACGTGAGTGTTGAACCATAAGCATAAGACGTGAGCATCTAAGAAATAAGTGTTTAAACCATGATAAGACGTGAGCACAAAGACGTAAGTGTTAAACCAAACTAGGACGTGAGCTCAAGTGTGCAAGATGTGGCTGAAGTAAGCTAAGACGTGAGCTCAAATGTGCACCAAAAATGGAACTAAGAGCTAAACATTTATCCACAATAATATGCTAAGTTAAAGAATGCAAGTGCTTGATAAATGAATAACTTAGCAAAACGAAAAGGGAACTTGAACCATCTCACATAACATGCAACTAAAAGATGTAAACAGCTAAATGATAAGACGAGCTATAGCATATTGGATTACATCAAAACCATTTAGCTATCTACCAATGAGGGCGTGAGCATATAAGATGAAAAACTTAAAGGAAATGAACTTAACAAATGATGAAAACTAAAGATACTTCTAACTACTAAGCATATAACTCATCAAAAGTTAATTTCCCTTAAAGCCAAGGCGATTTTGGGGATGACTCCCCCAAGGTGCCGGCAATACAAAACTGAAAACAAGTAAAAATTAATTTTCCTTAAGCCCAGGGCGATTTTGGGGATGACTCCCCCAAGGTGCCGGCAAATATGTAAAGCAAAACTGAATCAAAGATGAATTTCCTTTAGGCCGAGG